>BQNB010054640.1:0-14321 GCA_026074375.1 Tanacetum coccineum | reverse complement strand
CCATATCGTGTTTTATATTACTGGACTAGTAGGATCATAAATAATGTTCTATCTTTGCCTTTAAATTATGAGCTTAGTTGGACCGGCAGGTGACCCGTATGTTTCAACAAGTATGTTCTTAATTAATTGGTAAAGACTTGAATAGTAAACTACCAGTATATAAAATACCGTCAATCAGTAAGTGGGTAAATTCCTGATGGGCTAGGGTTTAACAAGATCACCATTGCTTTAATCCCTAGATACAATATAATTAAACTAAAATGATACTTTATGCGGATGCGTTAATTGTGACAGGATTCAACGTGTCTAGGTCTTAGGATGATGTCCCGCCTAAGTCTTAAGAATGATATGCTGCCTCGAGATAAGCGCTCATTGCACTAAACAAACAAACCAGCATTTAACTGGATTTAATATGGCTAATACAGTTTTCTATCATTTGACTTGTACCGCTCTTTTATCTTCTGATTATTTTCTTGCATGCTTATTGTGTATTGAATTGATTATTGTCACCATAAAACCTGTGCCAGTCTCTTAGGCTGAAAACCCCCCATTTATCATTAGAACTAGGTTTGGCATAGGTTTAACAAGTAATTAGAATTAACTAGATTAATTAGATTAATTAAAATAACTGATAGAAATATAAGGTTTAATGACCCTCGGCTCTTAGTGTTCGACACCCTACATACCAACGAAACTCCGCCCGAGTCGGTGAACACTTGCCCGTTAAAGTAGTTGTTTTAGGATAAGTCGGCTAAATAATAAATTAAAAACTTGGTAATCACTAATTGCTCCTACCACAACACGCCAACACAATCAAGTTTTTGCGCGCGTTGCCTGGCGGGGAGTAAAAAAGTTTAACCTTTAATCTTATTAGTATTTCTAACCCTTAATTAGCATAATCTAATTCTGTTTATATTTAATTGCATTGTGTGTCTAATTGTTTGTTTAAATTCGAGCATTATTTAATTGTTTTCTAAGTACTATGTTTTGGTAGATCACCTAATACGTCGTATCCACCAGTTGGATACGACGTATCAAACCTTCTACTCAGACAACGTATTGATTGCTGCAGTCTAAACAACGTATCTGTTCTTCCAAATAATACGGCATATTCTGTACACTCAATACGGTGTACTGACCTTCAACAGTTCTATACAGCGTATTCAAATCAATTTAATACGATGTATCAATCATCTGATACAGTAACAGTCGCAATTTTTCGTATTCGATTTCTTGTTTTATGTGTTCCTCCCTTGAGGGTACATCCTACTGATCATTTGTGCTTATTTTCAGGAGACCGTTTGACGAAGAAAGGAATCATAATGGCATAACCGAATGAATATATTTCCGTTACCCGAACGAACTTCCTCCCTGATGATAACAAGGGAAGAATGATCGAGAAAAGTTTTTTCAAAATACAAGGAACGTTCTTGGTGAAGATACGTGATAATACTTTCAATGGGATAATTGGATAAAACGCGTTTAAATACATTAATAATTTTCTTGAAGTAGTTGGGCCACTCAAAGTAAAAGGGCTAAGTCAGGATCGATTTAGGCTTAGCGTCTTCCCTATTTCACTCACAGGAGCTGCTAGTGAATGGTTTAAAAAAGATTGTATTGGCTCAGTTACTACTTGGGAAGATATGGTAGAAAAATTCGTTCAAAAATTCTACCATTTTTTTGATGACAATGAAGAGATGGAGGACTTGATGAAATATGAAAACCCGACGATATTTCTGAAATCTTCAAGATCAAAGGCAACCTATTTGACTACGAGACACCCTTGTGTAAAGCATTCAATGACTTCAACTATCTCCTTAAAATCGATATAGATTTGTTTACTTTCGATATCCAAGGAATCAAGACTTACGAGGAGTATGAGTTGAATAATAATATGACGGGGGATCTTGAGGAACCATGGTAGATAACGAGGTACCATATCAACCGTGTGATCATGTATACGAACCATATCATTTTAGGCCCACGTGTAGTTTCAGATAAGAATGGGTTTCTGTAACGTAGAGAACAACCGGGAATGGTTACTAGACGAATGCATGAACCTTATTTTCCAGGATCCAAAAGTGGAAATAATGAATTGGCTGAGGAAAGCAGAAGGCAAGCCCTAAATAGAATCATGAGAATGCAACTCCCGATGTGATAAAATTATGTGCATGGTTGAAAAGTAGTTTTAAGAGCTTCTACGAACTAGATCATGATGTACTAGTAAAACTGGAAGAATGTTGGTGGAAGGTAAATGCTCATGAAATCGCCCCATTTACTCGTTGGGAAAATTACGGCCAGGGGCCATATGCGAATTTGAAAACTAAAAGGACTTACGACCCTTATCTTGATATCGAACGTATATTTGGTAGGAATTATTGAGGCCAACAACGTCGAGATACTACAAGGCTGGCCAGGAATGTAAGGAGAACATAACACGCATACATAGTCTTCCTAAACCCAACTCAAGATCCATGCAAAATGTCAAGTTAGAAGATTTGAGATGATAAAATACTCATTCGATGATGATGATGAGTATGTTGCCATAAAAGAACACGAGTGCTCCAGCCATTCAAAAACCAACATTGATGCATGTCAAGCTTATCGAGAACTTTTCCGCGTTAAGGATGAAGGATGGCTCGTGACGAAGGCATGTGAATGAAGAGGTGAAAGAAAAAGTCTAACTTAAAGACTAGCTGAAAGAAAAGAGCTTACCGGGAGACAACCGGTTGTTTTTAATTATTTGATTGTAATTTTTAAATTGTTTGATTGAGTCTGTCTTCCCAGACACTCAATACGGCGTATCGAACCTCTATGGATACGTCGTATTGACCTGTCTGGACGTTATCAGTCCTTTAATTTCCTACAAAACTTTAAAACATTTATTTTTAACAGGATGCAATACGGCGTATCCTTGGGTTTGGGATACGGCGTATTGACTACCTATACAATATGTGTGTTTACTTTTCTGCATTGTAACCATTGTACATCCGAGATAGGCATTGCACGGCTTTGTCCTCTAAACTTTAATAGCGACCATCTGCTGTACAGAAACTAAGACGATATGGTATACTCTGAAAAAACGACATGTGTTGAACTCGTATGGGCAATTATGATGCCTCGTCAACACACTTTTGCTCAAGAACTCAAATTGAAGAATCATCCCGAGCAACATATCAAGGGAGTTCCTCGTTTCTAAAATCTAGTTACCTACATTTATTTAAATTGCTACAATCTATACACCGATGACACGGTTGTATAATTTCAAGAGGGGCGGAATATGAGAATTAGACGCCTCTTGTCTTCTTTTTACAAATAATATGCTATATGTTTACAAATTATGCCAAAATTTAAATTATTTTCTAGCATGACCCAAGCTAAAACTTATTTGCAAAAATTACTAGTTACCTGACTCTCGCCGACTATAAAACCCCTTAAAGATGAAATTATGAGAATTAAGCCTAATCCGTTTCCAAACGTTTACTAAAAATTCCATAAAATTATGAGTGTGTCGATGATGTAGTAGACTTTAAAACTTGGCTAAGGTATATCACGTCGAGACCACAATTGACATACTATGGACTAATAGAGTAACCATAATTAACTGGTAAAAGTTTCTAAGATACCACCAAAAAGCTACATGTTTGTAAAATAACTAACTACTCTAACAACTGTTTAGTTACAACCACTGTGTAAACCTTTGCTTACTCAACTATAAAGTTAAGATCCCCTGGAAAAACCCTGTTTGAGCCATTCAATGTCTTTTTCCACACCAAATGTCTATTCGTACACCTTACCTACCCTGCGATTAGCTAATTAATAATCAAAATTTCTAGTTGCTTTTGTGTAAAGTTTTGTATTTCCTATGTCAAAGTGAAATTTTCTATCACCAGTTAGGTTAGGAAATTGAACACTGCAATGGAAAAATATGTAGCTCGTCTATTAGCTACATTCACAATTTATTGTAATATGTCCTACAGATTGAAGTTCCTTCAAAGAAGAAAATTATCCGGAATGAATTATGCTGGTGAAGAACGGTTGAAAACACACCAAGTAGTTATGTTATGAAAAAAAAATGAAAAAATAGAAAATGCATTAAAAAAGAGAGGAAAGATTGATGGTTCGTTCGTAAAGCTTAAACAAAAAATAACTTGGAAGGATTGATATATTCGTTGAATGTGGATACAAAATCAACGATGTATATGTTTCTTTTGGTAGGCAGTGGTCGATATCGACCCACTTTGTAAAAGTATGTAAAGTTTAAGATGGTTGGGAAGTTGACCATTATGGGAACGCCAACTTAGGTTGTCTTTGTCATTTCTCTGATCGAGGCGTTTGTTTATATTTTTGAGTCTTTATCATGGAACGGTCGGAAAAAGTTTCTAGCAACTATGTACCTTATTTGTTCAGGCTTAATTTATTTGTTTTGTGAATTTTATTTAACAACAATTTTACTTCCCTTTCCTAGCAACTAACCTTAGGTTTTACTCGAAAGAGGGTGAGATCGAGTCAAGTTTCTAGCAACTATGTACCTTATTTGTCCAGGCTTAATTTATTTGTTTTGTGAATTTTATTTAAAAACAATTTTACTTCTCTTTCCTAGCAACTAACCTTAGGTTTTACTCGAACGAGGTTGAGATCGAGTCATGCATGTCTATTCCGTCGTTACGGCCATGTATGCGTGATTCAGCCACCTTGTTGGTTTATTACTTTTGGTGAAAGTTAGAAGATCCATACCCTATATCATTCTTCATCCTAACCCTTGGTTAAACTCGAATGAGGATGCGATCGAATTGTACACGTCTATTCCGTCGTTAGGGTCATGTATGTACGATTCAACTGTCTTGTTGGTGTGGTACTTTTGGTGAAAGATTGCTAGAATGATCAACCTTATGCCTAAAAACCCAATTTACCTTTTAACTTGTTTCTCCTTAGCTCTAGTGGTGGAGATGTGTATCATTGCCAAGCATATGATATGAAACTAATCACGGCCGAGCAAATGAGCATACCTATTAAATGTTACACCCTAGATTAGCTGAGTGATCTGAGTGTTTTCATTTTCATATTTTGTGAGGTGCTTCGTCTTGTACAGATGATTAAACGAAAAAAATGCTTAACGAAAAACTCATTAACTTCGGTTGGGATACATTTTCAATAAATCTCTAGAGTCTACTTGAGGACAAGTAGGACTCAAGTGGGGGGATATTTGATGATATCAAATAACGTTATATTTATACCATCATTTATCCCTAATAAATTATCCACTTTTATATAAATATTGCAAGAATTGTTATTGTTAATTGCTAATACGAGTTGTCATTGCAGTCATTAAGGAGTGATTTGTGAAGACATGCTAAAAGGCACATATTTTGGAGCTAAACGATGATATTTGAAGATTCTTTTCTTAACTTAATAACGTCCCTATCCAGCAAAGGGAGATACGGCGTAACAGCGCCTGGACCTTCACTAAGAAAATGCGCACACTCAATTCTCAATACGGCGTATACTACTCCTACATACGTCGTATCTATTTTGGATAAACCATCAAAGATCCAAAAATAAATATAAAGAAGGAAAGATATATCTTATTGAATAGTGAACGTAGCGCGCACATTAACTCCCGCCAAAAAAAATTACCCCTGTAACGCCGAAATTGGACCTCATCAATACGGCGTCTCCATCATTTACCAGAGACTATAAATAGAAATACTCAAAAACGATTTTCAGTTGCATAAAATCATAATTCTCTATATACCATACAAGAAAAGAACGATTTTTCTAAAGATGAAGATGAGAAGCCAAGGTCCAAACATCAAACCAAATTCCATAGAAGTGTCACAGTGTAATTTCCCCAAAAACACTTTGTAATACATTTAATTTATAGGTATCGTACGTAAAACGTTTAGATTTACTTTTGGTTATTTGATCACACTTTAAGGAAGAAAAAATGAGAAAGTGTATACTTACAATGGTAATTAGGCTAATTACCCACGGTCATCAGCCCTCTTAATGAAGATTTAATGTTGGTTTGTTTTAATCCGAATTGCTTAATTAATCGTTGATTGTTTAATTATGTTTATCACCTAATACTTGTCTATGTGCTTGAATATGCGACATATCATTCAAATGGGTCTAGTGATACCTAACAAGTCATCTAGATACTGGATAGCTCTCCATATCATGTTTTATATTACTGAACTAATAGGATCACAAATAATGTTCTATCTTTGCCTTTAAATTATGAGCTTAGTTGGACTAGCAGGTGACCCGTATGTTTCAACAAGTATGTTCTTAATTAATTGGTAAAGACTTGAATAGTGAACTACCAGTATATAAAATACCCTCAAGCAATAAGTGGGTAAAGTCTTGATGGGCTAGGGTTTAACAAGATCACCATTACTTTAATCCATAGATAGATTATAATTAAACTAAAAGTTACGTTATACGGATCGTAAATTGCGACCGTGATTCACGTATCTAGGTCCATATGATAATGTCCCCCAAAGTCCTTAAGAATGATAAGCATAACGCTCATTCTGCACTAAACAAACAAACCAACCCAGCAAGTTAACTGGATTAATATGGCTAAATAAGTTTTCTATCATTTGACTTGTACAGTGCTCTTTATCTTCTATTTTTGTGTGGGGTGGGTGTTTTTTTTTTTTTTTTTTTTTTTTTTTTTTTTTCTTTTTTTTTTTATTTCTTCATGGCTTATGTGTATTGATTGATATTTGTCACCATAAAACCTGAGGCCAGTTACTCTATGGCTGAAACCCCCCATTTAACATTAGCAACTAGTTGCATAGGTTCAACAAGTAATTAGAATGACTAGATTAATTAGATTAATTACAAAACTGAAAAGAATATAAGGTTAACACCTCGCTCTTAGTGTTCGACACTCTACTTACCACGAAACTCCACCCGATCGGGTACACTGCCCGTTAAAGTGTTGTTTTAGGATAAGTCGGCTAAATATAAATTTAAAACTTGGTAATCAATAAATTGACCCTACACGGCAGCACATCAACATAACATATGTTTCTGCTATATCGCTAAATATTCCAGGTTTACACATAGACGATTCGGAACTTGAAGATTATGTATTGTATGAATTAGAAGTCTGCCTCAATCACTGTTCGAAATCAATAATAGATTTTGGTCTTCGTCTACCGCATAAACACTTGATGTCTGTCCTGAGAAACAGGCCCTTAATGGAAGAAAAGAGCTACGATCGGCGATTGCTAGCAAATGAAATGGACCGATTGCTACCAAAGTTAAACGAGAAACAACTCCACATCTTCAATTTAATTTTAGATACGTGTCGACAATTATTTTTTTAGGTTTTTTTGTTTTTTAATTTTATTTTCTGGTTTTTTTATCAAGCAAAATAGACCGCGCGTTGTGGCTAGGCCTCATGTTTAATAGTTTTTTTTTATATGGGCTTATGTGCTGGGCCTCATGTTGCGGATATTTTTTATCTGATTAAATCAGTATTTTTGTAAAAAAAATTCTATTTTTGTGCCGAGCAATTTTTAAATTGGCTTTATTATTATTTCGTCTCATGTATATTCGTTTGATATGGGCCTTATGTGTTGCTCGTGGTGGGGGGGGGGGGGGGTGGTTTCCCCCCCCCCCACCCCCCTCCCGCGGATATTTTTTTATCTTAATAAATCAATACTTTTGTAATTTTTTTTTTCTATTTTGTGCCGAGCAATTTTTTTTATATTGCCTACTTAAAAAAAACTTATGTGTTGGGCCTCATGTCGCGAGTATATTTTTTAATCTGATAAATTATACCTTTTGTAATTTTTTTTCCTTTTGTGCCGAGCAAATTTTTTTTTATATTGGGTTTATTTTTCGGTTCTCATGTTGAATTTTGTGTTTTTATATGATCTAGGTGTTATGGGCCTCATGTCGCGGGTATTTTTTTATCTGAATAAATCAGTTTGTATTTTTTTTCCTATTTTGTGCCAAGCAATTTTTTTTTTATTAACTACTTAAAAAAACAAATGGGCCGGCCCAAATTGGGAGCCCAATGGGCCGGCTACTGTAGCGTGCACTATAGCACGCATGTCAAAAACGACGCCGTATTAAACGGCTTTTGATTATATATTGGGTTTATTTTTTCGGTCTCATGTTTAATAGTTTGTTTTTTTATATGGGCTTATGTGTTGGGCCTCATGTCGCGGGTATTTTTTTATCTAAATAAATCAGTTTGTATTTCTTTTCCTATTTTGTGCCGAGCAATTTTTTTTACATTAACTACTTAAAAACAAATAAAAAATGGGCCGGCCCAAATTGAGAGCCCAATGGGCCGGCTACTATAGCGTGCACTGTAGAACGCATGTCAAAAACGACGCCGTATTAAACGGCTTTTGATTATATAGATAATTGGTCTTCGTTTACGGTCACGGTGGTACAGGTAAGACGTTCCTCTGGAAAATGATCTTGTACACTTTACGTTCTGAAGGAAAGGTTGTGCTAGCTGTTGCTTCCTCAGGCATCGCTTCTTTGTTACTTCCTGCAGGCCGAACAGCTCATTCCCATTTTAAGATACCGCTTGATCTAATTGACACTACTGTATGCTCAATTGAAGAAATACAAAAATGGCAACTCTCATCAAAGAAACGTGTTTAATTATATGGGACGAGTCCCCTATGAATGATCATCGGTGTTTTGAAACCTTGGACAGAACGTTGCGGGACATTCTTGATGCGCCGAATCGTATATTTGGTGGTAAGATGGTCATGCTAGGTGGCGACTTCAGACAGACTTCACCAGTGAATAAAGCCGCCACAAGAGATGAAATAATACGATCTTTAGTAGCTAAGTCTTACCTGTGGCCTCATTTCAAGGTACACTACCTGACAGAAAATATGTGTTTGAACAACGAAGATCTGCCAGAAGTAGATAAACAAAGAATGTTGTCTTTTGCACAATGGTTATTAGACGTTGGAAATGGCCAGATCGGTACGCCAGATTATTCCGGCCCAGAGAACACGTCATGGATAGACATACTTGACGAATACTATATTCCTGACGACGATAACGGGATAGCAAACTTAATAACCCTTTATCTACGATGATAACACGTTACAACATCCATCTGCCGTAAAGTTACAAGACAAGGAAATTATCTATCGTAAAAATGACATGGCAGATGTCATTAACGCTAGAATTTTATCCTTATTAACAACAACGACACGTATGTACATCAATTATGATGATGCTATACCACACGGTCATGATGGAGGAGAAGTATAATTATTATATCTGAGAGTATTTTATTGGGCCAAACCCAATCATTGGGTTAATTCCAATATGCTGGAAGTTTAAAAGCAGTTACAAAAGTTAGTTAGCAGTTACAATAAAACAGTTATAGGCAGTAATAAAGGAAAGGACAATTGTCGTTAGGATCATACGAACAACCACAAACCTGTTCACTTGTACCTATCATTTTATAAATAAACAAACATTTTTTTAAACAGTTTTATATGACATATATTTAAAAATAAAAGTATTTAAAATACATATTTTTGGTATATCGTGATTAAAGATCCGTGAGAAAAAGGGTCAAGAATTGGTATCAGAGCAGAAATCATCATATACCAAGATTAGATTTTTGTGTTCCTGTTTTGAATCAACAAACCAGTTTAGTTTTCGGCAAAAAAACTATTGCAAAGATCCGATTGAGCAACAACAATCAGAAATCATTTCGTGTGTTTTTTTCAAACACTCGAATCAAAAAAAGGGGAATCTAACCTTTTGTTACCCAGGGATTAAATCAACCGGCAACAAATAAGGGGTTTCACCATTTGCAAAAAGTTTCAGTTTTTTTTCAAGAACTTCAAATCCGAAAACAAATTCAAAACAAAAACCACGAACGGATAACTAAGTCATCATCAAGGGGCATAAATCAGAATCATCAAAAAGGAAGGAACACACCTGTTTCCGAAAGAAAACAAGGACCGCACCCTTAATCGAATCATCAATCGATTCGAGTTATCCTAAAAAAACGCCCAAATTTTGGACGAATCTCAAAGATCCCCAATTTTTGCGAAACCCTAATTTCGCACAACAAATCAAGGGAACACACTGCTTCAGAACGTAACAGTGGAGAAGAAGAACGGTTAAACCGGCCATCTTAAACGGCGGTTAACCACCACAGTGAAAGGAGAAAGAGGAAGACCAAAAAGGTCCCAAAGGAGACGAACTCTCCCAAAACAAAAAAAGGGAGGCGAAGTTATAACACAAAAGGGGACGGGGCAAAAGGGTTATAAAACCCTACCAGGTTTTTTAAATAATAACACCCCTCCATCTTTAGTTTTATTCATAAGTAGTCCCTCTACATATATAAGTTTTTTTTTTTTGAAAAGTTACTCTTTTAGTTTTTAAGTAAATATCTTTTCAAAAGCTTATAAACAAAGTTAAATAGTTCGGGAAGTGATAACAAATAAAAAGAAGGGTACTTCCTAATATTAAAGAAATTGGGTCAACAACCCATTTTTAATGCCCTATGTTGAAAGGGGCAAACTACACAACTTGGGCAATACGAATGCAAGTTATTTTAGAAGCAAATGGACTTTGGGAAATGATCGAACCAAATTTAACAACTGAGGTCGATACAAAGAAAGATAAAACCGCTATCGCCTACATCTATCAATCATTACCAGAAGAACAGTTGCTACTTATTTCAAAGTACAAGACTGCAAAGGAAGTTTGGGATGCTTTAAAGACAAGACACATTGGAGTAAACCGTGTCTAGCATGCAAAACAACAAACACTCAAATCGGAGGTTTGAGCTGTTATAGAAGAAGAAAATAAATCAAGAGATTCATTTGATACAAGGTTACAGGGTATTAGCAAACAAAGCAGCAAGCGTATCTTATTAGCATATGAAGTAATCTAACTCTCATAAGAAAAATTATTAAATGTCGTACCGGATAGATTCCTTCAGATTGTTGCATCTATTGAACAATACTCAGATTTAGACAAGATGTCAGTAGACGAAGCAATCGGAAGATTGAAGACATTTGAAGAAAGACTTAAAAGTAAAGTAAGGAAATACGAGTGGACAGTCAAGAGAATTTTGATGATCACCGAGACGACGAACATGAAGGCCAAGGAAAACCTTTTAGAGAACGTGGTCGTGGAAGATTTAACCAATCACGAGGCCAAGAAAATAATTCAAGAAAGAATCAAACAACAACTCAAATAAATTTACTCATGATAAGAGTAAGGTGTTATGCTTCAAATGCAAAGAGTATGGGCATTTTGCAAACAAATGTCCATCAAAGAAAAAAGAACAATCCAATCTCATTGAAGAAATACTTAGACCAACATTACTTATGGCAACTGTTGAAGAAACACCAGGAAGTTTCATTAACCAAGAAGAATCACGAAGTAAGAAATGGAAGGAAATTCCATTCAGCTTCAAATTGACGGTATCAAACATTGAACAATAAGGAGTTGGCAGTGAAAACTTGGATGGTGGTGTAACCGAAAGCATGAGTCGACCTGGAATTAAGGAAGATATATACGCTGCAAGAACTCCAATAGGAAGACAAAGTGTTGGTAGTATAACCAACCAGAAACATGATCAATCAGGATTTATGATTAGTAACAACAACGAAGGGGAAGTAACCAGAAAAATATGATCAACCTGTGACTTAAGTAGAAGATCACAGCAGATAAAGTTGGAAGTAACCAAAGAAAAATTGATCTACCCTGCTGTAAGGGATGATCACAAGACACAACAAGAAATCAGCATATAGCTCAAATG
The DNA here is from genome assembly GCA_026074375.1 of Tanacetum coccineum. Classification (NCBI taxonomy): domain Eukaryota; kingdom Viridiplantae; phylum Streptophyta; class Magnoliopsida; order Asterales; family Asteraceae; genus Tanacetum; species Tanacetum coccineum. Next base: position 2,539 of record BQNB010054640.1, on the reverse strand, counting down.
TGGGATTTAACCAGAAGATAGGATCAAGAAGACTTAAATGACCCTACGCAAAGCGATTGTGAATTACGGGGGAGAATATTGGGTCCAAACCCATCCATTGGGTTAATCCCAATTGCGGAAGTTTAAAAGCATCTCTTACAAAAGTTTAGGTTACATTACAAAAAAAATTTAGAACCGCCATGATGGGCATAAGAAGATACTTACAAAGGTCAAATTTTGACCGAGCTCTCTAACACGATGACAGTTGAGGGTTAAAGGGAAATAGCATACACCTCGTTCCAAGATCCTGTTGTGCGTTTCTAACTTTGCTTAGCTCTCAAAATGGATTCAGAACTGTTTAAATCCTACACGAACAATATAAAAAACGATAGAAATAAAAAACCAAACGTACTTTTGCCTTTGTACATCTACTGATAGATGGTTTTGTAAACCGTGTTTATTGAATGAGTATAATGAGTACAATACAATGTATATATATACTACACATTGGGCCTAATCATGAGCACAAGATACAAATACAAGTCAGGCCTTTGGGCCATACAAACACGTCTGCTAACATCCCCCCGCAGTTTGAGCGGGAGAGGAACAAACACTCAAGCTGGAGCGAAACTCATCAAATAAAACCGTAGGTAAGCCTTTGGTGAAGACATCTGCATACTGATAACGAGAAGGTACATGAAGTACTCGGATATGACCAGCGGCAACCAAGTCACGAACAAAGTGAATATCAATCTCAATATGCTTCGTGCGTTGATGTTGCACGGGATTAGAAGAGAGATAAACGGCACTTACATTGTCACAATAAACAAGTGTAGCGGTAGACAATGGTGTATGAAGCTCTCGTAAAAGATTACGTAACCAACAAGTTTCAGCAACGGCATTAGCAACACCCCGATACTCAGCTTCAGCACTGGAGCGAGAAAGGGTAACTTGCCTCTTTGAAGACCACGAAAGTAGATTGTTGCCAAGAAAAACACAATAACCGGAGGTAGACCGACGTGTAGTGGGGCACCCAGCCCAATCTGCATCAGAATAAGCAACCAAAGAAGATGTGGTGGACGAAAATAGCTGTAATCCATAGGGCATAGTACCACGAATATACCGCAAGATCCGCTTGAGAGCAGAGAAATGAGGCTCTCGAGGATCATGCATGTAGAGACAAACCTGCTGCACAGCATAAGATATATCAGGCCGAGTGAAAGTCAAATACTGAAGGGCCCCAGCAAGACTGCGATATAAGGTAGGATCAGACACAGGATCACCATCAGCAGAAAGCTTAGAATCCGTGTCAACTGGAGTACGACAAGGATTACAAGTGAGCATGCCAGCACGCTCAAGTAGCTCAGAAGCATACTTCTGTTGAGAGAGAAACATCCCCGAAGTATTGCGAGTCACAGAAATACCCAAAAAATAATTCAGCGGACCCAAATCAGTCATAGAGAACTCGGCATGTAAAGTGGCAATAATACTCTGAAGAAAAGCTGTAGAAGAAGCAGTCAATATAATGTCATCAACATACAAAAGCAAGTAAGCTGTATCGGACCCCCGCCTGTAAATAAAAAGTGATGTGTCACATCTGCTATGAATAAAACCAACTCGAGCAGCATATGCTGCAAATCTCTGAAACCATGCCCGAGGGGCTTGCTTAAGCCCATATAGAGATCGCTGTAAAAGACAAACATGATCAGGATGTTGTGAATCCCGAAACCCAGGAGGCTGCTGCATGTAAACAGTCTCGGATAATGAACCATGTAAAAAAGCATTCTTGACATCAAGCTGATGAACAGGCCAATGTCGAGAAAGAGCAAGGCTAAGTACCGTACGAATAGTGGCCGGTTTAACAACCGGGCTAAAAGTCTCATCAACATCAATACCTGTAAGCTGAGTGCTGCCATTCGCAACAAGGCGAGCCTTGTAACGATTAAGAGTGCCATCAGCATTATATTTATGCCGAAAAAGCCATAAGGAACGAACAATGTTCGCGTCCGATGGTCGTGGCACAAGAATCCAAGTATTATTTTTAATTAAAGCATTATATTCATCAAGCATAGCACGATACCAATGCGGGTCTTGAAAAGCATGGTTGTAGGACTTTGGAATAGGGGAAATAGTTGACACAGATAAAGTATATCGTTGAGTAGGACGATTAGTACCAACACGGTAACGAGTGACCATGGAGTGAGTCGAAGCGGGATTGCGGTTGGGTTGAGTGGTAGCGGGTGAGGGAACCGGGGGAGGAGTGGGTGGTATACTGTTTGTGGGTGGAAGATTAGTCGTGGGTGTTGGGTTAGTAGGGGCGGAAGGAGTGGGCTGCAAAGTGGAGTGATTAGTGGGCTGATTGGTTGGATGGCCAGTGGAGTGACACCGATACCCACGGTGATTGGTGGGGTAGCCAAGAAAAATCGAGGGAGTAGCACGGGGTTCGAGTTTGTGATTGGTGTGAACATGTGGGTAGCAAAGACAACCGAATACACGAAGATCGGCATAATTAGGTGTTGTCTTATAAAGACGGGTATGTGGTATCTCATTGTGAATCGTA
>BQNB010054639.1:21786-39458 GCA_026074375.1 Tanacetum coccineum | reverse complement strand
TTCAAAATAAACCCACTAAAAATGTGAAAAGCTAAAAATATATCAAAATGGATGTTGAATTAAAGATCACGAAATTTTAAAAAATACGGTGAAATTAAATCATAAAAAAAAAATAGATAAAAAGATATGTCAAATTGAAAATAAAAGTGATATTTTAATTAAGAAGTGACACATGTCACTCTATGATGTGATCTTTTAAAATAAGATGAATGGTTAAGATTGCACCTCCTTATTTTATTTTTTGATGAGACCCACATTGTAAATGCTTTATATAATAGTATAGATATAGATAGGGGCCCCCTCCTTTTTTTTATTACGTTAATGTAATCAAAATTACATAAAAGTCCACCATTAACGACATGAGATCCTCAAAAAGCAAGGGCAAAAAAAAGATCAAATTACTTGATCTTGGCCATCAATTTCATTCACATCCAATGGCCATGATTCAATCCTTCACACATATATAATGCCCAAAAAAACACACCTCCATCTCATTTATTTATTTTTTTCTCTCTCCTAAAAAACACACCTCTACCGGAGGAACCCTAAAACCACCGCCGAAAAAACGTCTCCATCCCTACTACACCGCAAACATCGGCACCATCATCGGAATACATCACCATCATCATCGGAACACATCGGCACCATCACCACCATCATCATACTCGGAACCCTAACATCACCACCCTCATCATACTCGGAACCTTAACATCACCACCATCATCCGAACCCTAACATCACCATCATCGCCGGAAACATCACCACTATCACCGGAATAAGCTGAGATTCAAGTAATAAACTAAACGAAATGGATGAAGAAACATCGCTCTAAATGGATGAAGAAGAACTAAAGAAACTAAACGAAGTTATTGTTGAAGAAGTTATGGAAGAAGTTACAGGTGAAATCTCATGAGATTTGTAACAACTGTCTTGAATTTGTAATAAGCTGAGATTCAAGTAATAAGATGACATTTATACTAATAAATGGAATCTCATGAGATTCCATTTGTAATAAGTTGTTTTGAATTTGTAATAAGCTGTCTTGAATTTTTAATTCAGGTGTCTCATTTATACTAGTGATAAGCTGTCTTGAATTTGTAATCACCTGAGATTCAAGTAATAAGCTGACATTTATACTAGTGAATGGACAATTTTTATAACAATTTTTGATACTAGTGATTCACTTTGAATCTCATGAGATTCCACTTGAATCGCATGAGATTCCATTTATACTAATGTCAGCTTATTTCAAATTCAAAACAACTTATTACTAGTATCAAAAGTCTCATGAGATTCCAATTTTTAGAACAATTTTTGATACTAGTGATTCACTTTGAATCTAATGAGATTCCACTTGAATCTCATGAGATTCAAGGAATAAGCTGATATTTATACTAGTAAATCACCTGAGATTCAAGTAATAAGCTGACATTTATACTAGTGAATGGACAATTTTTATAACAATTTTTGATACTAGTGATTCACTTTGAATCTAATGAGATTCCACTTGAATCTCAGGAGATTCCATTCACTAGTATAAATGTCAGCTTATTACTTGAATCTCAGCTTATTACAAATTCAAGACAGCTTATCACTAGTATAAATGAGACACCTGAATTACAAATTCAAGACAGCTTATTACAAATTCAAGACAGCTTATTACAAATGGAATCTCATGAGATTCCATTTACTAGTATAAATGTCATCTTATTACTTGAATCTCAGCTTATTACAAATTCAAGACAGTTTGTTACAAATCTCATGAGATTTCACCTGTAACTTCTTCCATAACTTCTTCCATAACTGTAACTTCTTCAACAATAACTTCGTTTAGTTTCTTTAGTTCTTCTTCATCCATTTGGAGCGATGTTTCTTCATCCATTTCGTTTAGTTTATTACTTGAATCTCAGTTTATTCCGGTGATGGTGGTGATGTTTCCGGCGATGGTGGTGATGTTAGGGTTCGGATGATGGTGGTGATGTTAGGGTTCCGAGTATGATGATGGTGGTGATGGTGGCGCTGTATTCCGATGATGATGGTGATGTGTTCCGATGATGGTGGCGATGTTTGCGGTGTAGTATGGATGCAGACTTTTTTCCGGCGGTGGTTTTAATGTTCCTCCGATGGAGGTGTGTTTTTTAGGATAGAGAAAAAAATAAATAAATGAGATGGAGGTGTGTTTTTTTTGCATTATATATGTGTGAATGATTGAATCATGGCCATTGGATGTGAATGATATAGATGGCCAAGATCAAGTAATTTGATCTTTTTTTTGCCCTTGCTTTTTCAGGATCTCACCTCTTCGAATTAAAGGTGGCAAAATATTAGGTTGAGTTGGGTTGGGATCAGGTTGTTTTTGAAAAAAAAGGGTTCAGGTTGGGCTAATTGGGTCGACCCGCTATATTTTAGGTTTATTTTGAAATCAAGAGTAAATTACATCGTTCGTCCCTGATATTTTCCTTTGCATGGATAGTCCTTATTTTGATGGTTATAAACTTAAAAATATATATCATGTAGTGATAAAAACGAATGGTGTTACAAGGTTTCAAAATAAGGACTATCCATTCAAATAAAAAAGACCAGGGACTGTAGTTGGAATTTGGGCTAAACCATAGGACGAACGGTGTAATTTACTCTAAATATTACTGTAAATAAGTAATTAAGCTTAAAATTAATTATAACAAGTGTTCTTTTGGCTGTATTCCAGTTTAGTAGAGTGTCTTTACTCCTAATGTTATTTTGTGGTGTATAAAGACTCCTTAATACTAAATTACTAAGCATGATCTAAATTATTGATCGTTAGTATTTCACTATCATAGATGAGTTATATGTAATGGGCTTCCCACAGTTTAAGCTCAGTTCCTTTAAATTGAGGTTTGGGGTGAAAAATGGTGGATAAATGTCGGATATATGTTTGTATTGGATGAACATGACCATGTGGTAGAGGATGAGATTGTGGATATGCAAACCCTATCAGATTCAGACAATAAAACTTTTAGATGATAGTGTGCAGTGGCAAATGAAGGAAGATATCTACTCATGTTTTTTTTAGCAATGCTATATCCACAAAAGATATACAAAAAGAAATCCACACATACACTTGTCATGTAAATATGGGTGATGAAAATGATGAAAGAGAAAAATCATATAAATTTATTGGTCCAACTCACATGTCATGTTATTGTGTGGATAATTTTTTGTAAACTTTTTGTGGATGTAGCATTTCTCTTTTTTGAAATGATTCAACATGGATAAAGGTCAAGAGGTATATCTGTCATTTCGGAACCTTTTTAAACGTAATTATTCTAAATTTATTACTCATTTGGTACTTACATAAATCTGTATTGATTGGTTTATAGTGGTATTCTGTTGATAAAAACGGGAAGAAATGTCTGATGTTTTCAGCAAGAGGCGTAATAAGAAGCCATGACTGTCTTTTTAGTCACTACCTGAATCAAGGTTCTTTTTTCTTTTTTTCTTACCGGTTTTCCTGTACAAATTAATATCTTTTGCACACATATGCACAGCACGATAAAAAAAATGTCTAACAGAGGAGTTTAAATCTAGTTTGCAATCCACTAAGACTAAGCTTACGCTGGTTAACAACCACTTGCAAATTTGGGTCTCTTGATGTTCAATTCATCCTAAAAATTGGGTACTCACTGAACAAAAAAAACTGCTGTCATACATCGTGTCTCTAAAAAATAGACATACCGGAACATGTTATATAATGAGTAAGTTCTATCAAATAACATGTAAATTTGGCAACAAAATTATAAGTTCATTCTATTTTTTTGCCTAACTTGATTGACAAAGGTCTTGTATTTTGCCCAACGCACATTGAAAACGGAACAAGTATAAAAAGGTAAAAATTATCAAAAACTTGAAAATAGGCCCTAAACGATGGATCTTGTAACTCCACGGTAAGCCAAAGCAGCTCAAGACTTTGCATCGACTAATTCTACTAGTTTTAAATGTTATCATTGTTTGGTATGCCAAGATGATTTTCTGTGCTTCTTTTTGCAGATTTCAAGAATTGGCTGTAATAAAGACCAACAGTTATGTTTTTGAAATTGTGAAGGAAATCAAATCCGATGAAGTATCACCTGATACAACATATGCAATTTACCTTGTTTACAGATTACCTGAAAACCCGATTGGAGTCTCCTCTGGAATGTGTAGATTGTAAGGCTTACCTATATGATCACTGGTATATCTATTTAGCAGGCCCTCCGGACACCCCAACTATTGGACAAATGATTGATCAAAATACCCACAACCCATTGAATAGACCCAAACTAAATTCAGCTCCACAACAGAGGAGCGATGGTTGGATGGAAGTAAAAGTATGCCCGTTCAAAGCCGAAAGAACGTCTATGCATATTAAGGTACAGCATTGTGAACGCAAGGATCTTGGTGGGCTTATCATACAAGGCGTCGAGCTTAGACCCATATAGATTCTCTTTATAATGATAGGACAAAAATCGCTCGTAAGATCAATAACTTTTGCTTTCATGTTACTTTTCTTGATGAAATGCGTAGTAAACCCAATCTCTTTTTGAACAGTTATATATTTACTACATCTTCTCATAAGAGAAAAGAAACTACTCCGGATAAACTCAGAAAAGTATTAGAGCAACGTAAGGATTGATGAACCAGCTTGCTGATAATATTCTCTATTTGTGTATTTATCTTGGAGATCCTTCATATCCAGTGGGTACTTCAAAATATAGACTACCGATATCAACCTGAATGAGCAACTAATTAGGTAACCGAAGAATTAGAATTTGAACCATTATTCACTCTTTCATATAGTTTAAGTCTTTAAGATACCATCCCTAACCTCATCAGAATTCCCTAAAACTAGTACCACAGAAATGATTCCTGCAAGTTTTGAATATGGCATTATCGGTGAATTGTCGTTTATTTGTGCTGTCACACAAGGAATTGAGTTTACATAGGTGATGGAGACAGCATTATTTGTACACAATTAAGTTTATTTTCATTTTGCACTTGCATTTTCAGAGCTTATGGGCTCTTTTTTTTTTTGAAAAGCTCAAAAGCCTACTTTTTTGGCTTATGAGCTTATGGACCTGAGTAAGCTATAAACTCAAGTTGATAAGTTAACGAGCCGAAAAAAGTGAGTCTATGAGCTTTTTCCAATTTCAAATATGCTCGTAAGCCTGGAAAATAAGCTAACCCAAACACCCTTACTTTGTGATACTAGTCCTAACAGAGAAGAAAGTTGAAACTATTGGTAACTCCGATCTTAAATAGTTCGTTTTAGAAGCTAAATGTATCAATACATTCATTCATACTGAACCAGACCATAACTTTGAAAGATAATAAAAATTGATATTGATTGGATTCCTTTCATTACATAACAAAACATGTCTATTTATAATAGAACATAGCTTTGGGAATAAGCTACTAAACCCTAGATCTAATGGACCTCAAGCCCACAATGGCTTAGACTTTTTCCTCCCGCTCCGAGAATTTGCACAAATTCTTGGACTTCCTTTCCGTGGACATTATATGTCTACACACTACAAGAAAAAAGGGCTTTAGTGACAAGAATTGAGTGACGACTTTTATTTTTGGTCACTATTCAATGACGATATAATTTATGGTCATTATTTCTCGTCACTGATGAAAAGTCAGTGACGAAACTTATAAGTGGTCACTATGTGGTCATTAAAATACATGCTAGGTATTTTTGATATAGAGTAGTGACGAAATTTTGGTCACCATTTCACACATTGCTAATTTTATAAAACGATTAAAAATAAAGGCATTTACATATATAGTTATTAAAACTTGCATATTCGTATATATATTTTAAAATTGTAAACACTATCATACATTACGAATAAAAAACTTTTATTATAAAAAATATGAAATTTGCAAATATTTAACTTTGTTCAATGCAAATTCTCATCTAAACATATTAATATTATTTGGAACATAAACTTCAACTAGGGGACAGCATTGGGTCAAACTCGAATCGAACTGAAAAATTGAACCGGACCGAGGCCATTTTAGCCCAAAACCACGGACTGAGGACCGGGCCGAATGTGTTCGGTCCGGTTCTTCGGTCGGTCCGCTCTGAAAAGGGATTATTGGTCGGTTGTACGTAAAATCAGACCTGACCGAGAACTAAACATGAGGTAAAGTGTGGACCAAGGACCGGACCGAAAAAGATTCGGTCCGATCCGATCGATCCGGTCCGGGACGGTTTTCAGTTCGGACCGATCTACGGTCCGATATGCTCACCCCTACTTTCAATACAATATTATTTTTCATTAATAATGTAAGAATTTTAAAAAGTTAAATAATAAACATGTAAAAAAATAACTTGTAAAAAGATAACAAGAAAAAAATAAAGCATTTTTTACTTAGAAAATATTACTTATAACATTCTTTTTACTTATTTCAAAACACCTCACCACATTATTCTCACTTTCACCTACTCGTATCTTATCCACCCACTATTAACCCATCATCAAGCTCATCACTCTATTTCACCATGTAAATTCATCAGTTCTTACCGCACTGTTTCATTCAAATTTACGGATCAAAATCAAACACCACATCAAAGAACAAGGGATTTTGCGGATCGCACTGTTTCATTTGAGTTCATCAAGTTCTCATCGCACTTGTAAGTTTAGGTCTTAATTTCACTATTAATCCAAAATCGTGTCGTAATTGCTCAAATTAGGATTTCAAGCCGTGCGAATTTGGGGCTTTTATGTTATATGTTTTCATTTGCTATTTTATTAGTAGTAGTTATGAATTTAATTTGATATTTGTTGGTTATTGAAGAAATTAGGGTTTCAAACAGTCAAACTTAGGGTTTCTAGGTTTTGATAATGTTAAAATTTGGGGATTTTAATGGCGAGTCGAGGTAAGGAGTTAGGATTGATGGAGAGAAGTGGCGGAGTTATTAGTTTAAAAGAACAGTTAGCGAGAATGACGTTGTGAAACGTGAGATTGAAAGGACATACATATATCGAACTTAGGGATGATTATAAGAAGGTGATATTCTTTTGTGTGTTGTGTTTGTCGTCGTGTTATAGTGATTCGGTTTTGCATGATCATTTGAGAGGCTGCGAAAGCGATTTTCTTGAAACGGAATCTGTTTCCGGTTAATGACGGTATAAATGTCAATGCTAAAGTCTTTTAGTTTTAAGTTGACTTGGGTTTGTTAAGTCTTTTAGTTTTAAGTTGACTTGGGTTTGTTTAGGTTGCTTTCACTTTCGAGCATATGAATGTGTTGGATTGATATGTGGATTTTAGTTTTTTGTTTTAGCTGAATTAAACCTCGATTTTGGTTTTGATTGATCACTTTGAATTCAATCCGGGTTACTCTTTTGGTTTCGGTTGAAAAAGAAACTCTCAAATAAAGAAATATAAATAACAAACTCATATTCCTAAAACGTAACTCGAGTGTTTTGAACTTTTAATGTGTTTCTATGTATATCAGATGCACTTTCTAGTGATTGTGTTTTGGAAATGATGTACTAAGTTGTCTTGTTTCAATGTACGTTTTGTAGTGTCGAATGACACACGAGTTGCAAGTTTTTGATAACCATGTACGTCATTTTTGCAACGGAAAAGATATATTGACATAAACTGTGATGTTTCATTGCACGTATAACGCGACATCATACTAGACAATTAGAAATCCTATCTGTTTTTTGGTATCTTGAAAAAGAGGTCACACCTTGAAGCCATTTGCTCAACTCGTTGGTAAAATCATAAAAGTTTATTCTTGGGAACTATACTATTCACGAAAGCAACCATTTAAAATTAATCTGCTAAACAGGTCTCTCCTCTTTTAGGCCCGTTTTGAAGATTGCCATGTTTGACAAAAATGGTGATGTAAAAGCTTTAATCCAATACCCTGGTGAGTTAAATTATCAGACCCACCTCTAACTCAAATTAAGACCAGGACCAAATTAGAGATGCTATAATGTTTAGGTGAAAGAAAAGGACAAGTTTTGTATACAACGGGTAGAGCTTTGTTATTCAGAATCATTCATTCTTCATTATTAGTCATTTCAAGGTTTTATTTTAATCTATAGGTGATGTCTAATCACATAAATTTGGTTTTCTTGCCCCAACTATTTTTGCTGGGTTGCATTCGCCTTCTTTTGTTTAATTATGAGCTCATTTTTCTGTCATATTTAGTATTTTGAGTCTTTGTCTCCGATGTTGTTTGACGACATTGGAGATGTAACCATCACAAATGATGGTGCTACGATTCTCAAGATGTTAGATGTTGAGCACCCAGCTGCTAAGGTGAGCCATGGAAATTTGAACCTTATGTCCTCTGGTCTTATCTCCATTTCTTAGGATTCTTGCTTGTTTGTACTATAGTTAAAAGTTGGATTTGTTAGTAAATTTGTTATATAGGTTCTTGTAGTAGTTGGTGAGCCTTCAAGATAGAGAAGTAGGAATGGCAAACTTTCTGTAGTCATTATAGCAGCCGAGTTACTCAAGGTATTACTTTCAGGTGCACGCATATTTGTTTTGTTCCGTGTTTGATTTTAGGAACATATCTTTCGCATACGAATCTGACTTATATTGGAGAATGCTTATTAATTTATTGTTTTGATAACTCTGCAGAGAGCAAACGATCTTGTCAGAAATAAGATTCACCCGACATCTGTAATAAGTGGATACAGAGTGAGTGTTATCTAATATTTGGCTACCTGGTGATACTATTTAAAAGTACTTGCAAACATTTTCTTTCTCGCTTATTATTCTTTTATGTTGGCAGCTTGCAATGCGAGAATCATGCAAGTATATTGAAGATAAGCTGGGAGTTAAGGTAATGATTATCATAACGTTATATCTCAGAAGCTATTTCTTACTAAAACTGAAGCTGTGGTATGACATTTTAGTTTTAGACTTTAGAAAGTGTCTTACTCTTTGTAACCTCGTAATGAAATTAATCACTGTGTTCTTGTATCTTTCTTCTAGGTTGACAAGCTTGGGAAGGAGACTCTTGTGAACTGTGCAAAGACAAGCATGTCTTCAAAGAAGAAGTTAAGGCGCTTTTCAAGCAAGTTCAGGGAGAAGTACCTGGTTCGCCTATATATATTATGAAAGTTGCTTCTCAGGTTAGAAAAGGCTTTTGATCGCAATGCAACTGTACTTGATACTTAGCTTGTACTAGAAAATCTCATAATTTTATATGGAAAACAGAGTCGACGTCTAGAGAAGTTTAACTACTTTGTGATCAACATGACAATGTTGCAGCTTTACATAGTCGTGATTGCAATGTTCAAAGACGACATCAAAAGGTAAAATAATTTCCGTCATTATTACTTAATTCTTTTCTTTTTATGTTGCTTTTGTTCTCAAGTTAAGTTTTTTGGTTATGTCAAGATATCGAGGAAGGACCGATAACAGTAGCTCCACAAGAAACAATAAAGAAGCTTGAGCAAGCTGCAAGAAGATTAGCAAAATCGGTTAATTACGTTGGAGCTGCCAATGTAGAGTATTTGTATAGTATGGAAACTGGGGACTACTATTTTTTGGAGCTTAATCCCCGTTTACAGGAGCATGTGGCATTCATCATTCATTTTTCCGTTAGTGGGTCCAATGTACTTGATCCTTCAGTCTTAGAATATGGAAAAAATAAGCATAACAGAAATTCTTACATTATTCTTTTGTAGGTTGAGCATACTGTCATGAAGTGGATTGCTAAAATTAATCTACCTGCAGCACAAGTTGCGGTTGGAATGGGCATTCCTCTTTGGCAAATTCCCGGTATGGTTGACTTTTTGTAGTGAAAAGTCAGTAATTCAAATTTATTTGGTCTAATCATTCACGACTTACTTTTTTTAGAAATAAGACGGTTCCATGGAATGGATAATAGTGGAGGATATGATGCTTGGAGGGCAACATCGGTTAATACAACTCCGTTTGACTTTGAAAAAGCGGAGTCTATCAGGCCAAAAGGTCATTGTGTTGCTGTACGTGTGACAAGTGTGGATCCCGATGATGGTTTTAAACCCACTGGCGGGAAAGTTCAGGTTTGAAGAAAACCTTTCTATAATATCCCTTGAAAAAATAAAAATATTATATGCATCGTTTACTAACATGAATATATACTTTCAGGAGCTAAGTTTTGAAAGCAAGCCGAATGTGTGGGCTTATTTTTCTGTCAAGGTACGGCCGTTTTATAATTTATTTTGATATAATATTCGGATTCTCAAAATAGACTTCTTGTTACAACAATTCTTTTTGAAAATTGAGGCATTCATGAATTTTAGATTCTCAATCTGGTAAAAAGATTAAATCTTGTTTAACTTGTCTTTTATGAGATTCTTTAAGCATGCTCATGTTCTTATTTTCATTCTATTTCTATATTTTCAGGTCATGCTCTCGCATTTGGAGAGTCAAGAACGTTGGCTATTGCAAATATGGTTCTTGGGTTGAAGGAAATTCAAATTCGTGATGAAATCCGTACTAATGTTGATTATACTATCGATTTGTTACATGTGAGAAGTTCACGATTCATAGGTCACAATCTTTTTTTTCCTATTTTGTGATTTATTGAATTACTTAAAAGGTACAATATTTATTTTTAGGCTCCAGATTATAGAGACAACAAAATACATACGGGTTGGTTAGATAGCCGAATTGCAATGCGGGTTAGAGCAAAAAGACCCCCTTGGTATCTTTTGGTAGTCGGGGGTGCTCTTTATGTAAGTACATCTATAATATCTTTTACTTCCTATAATCATCGTCTTTTCAAGTACTTTGACTCACCATCGACTTTTGTTGACCTCAGAAAGCTGCTGCCGGAAGTGCAGCCATGGTCTCGGACTATGTTGGTTATCTCGAAAAGGGTCAGATTCCTCCTAAGGTATCACGCATTTGAATATATCAAGTTTTTGTTTTTATTTCGTCATCTGAGCTTTTCTGATTACTTTTTCTGAACTTGCAGCATATATACTTTGAATATAGAGGGTAGTTAATACACGGTAAGTAACATCATAAATGCCTATTTGTTTCGTATTTGTTCTGTTTCTTATAAGTCATGCATTTTTTTCTTAGATTGATAAGCTATAGCTTCTTCGACAATAACTCCAGTGATGCCTAGACCGGAACCGGTACTCCAAACAACTTTCCAATACACTCTTGCACCTGCACCCATGGCTAGTGTCCCACCAACAATCTCAGGCCAGTAGTCCAATACCCTAATAGGCAATTGCCACCTGTACGTGAACCACTAGTTCAAGTCCAGCTTCAAGAAACTAGCGTGCATAGTTCTCCCGCAAGGGAAAGGGTGAAGTATCTGAGCTTGACCCTGATACAAGGAGGCGTGTTTGTAATGATAGGTTATTGGTTGGGTTTGTGTGGAGTTTCATCTATACTATGTGTCTTGTGAATTTTTTTTGTTTTTGAATGAAGTTAATGTTTAGATTTATTTCTGTGTTGCTAAAGATTTTAAGATTTTAGTTTGTGGATGCACTACAATGAACATACTAATTTTTTTTGTTATATGTTCATAATTAGTGACCACCTTTTTTAGTCTCTAATGCTACGCTCTGTGACGACTTTCTCGTCACTAATAGTAAATATAAGTGACGACTTTTTCGTCACTTTCGTCACTGTGACCAAATATTTCGTCACTAAGAGGGGTAAAAAGTGACCATTATTCTCGTCACCGATTAGTGACAAAAATATTTTGGTCTCTAATTTATTTGTGACGGAGCTATAGTGACGACTAGTGACGAGCATAAATTTGGTCACTAAACGACTCTGTGACCAATTTTTACACTGTTAGTGACGAAACTCATTTCGTCACTAAAGGCCAATTTTCTTGTAGTGTGTGGCTCGAAATCACAGGACTACCATTACATGCATGGACAACTAATGCCTTTAAAAAAGTTTCTTTTGTATGGGGAGAACCTATGTTTGTTGATGAAGATCCTAATGAAAACATGGCAACGGGTAGGGTTTGCATAAAAACAAAGGTTTCAGGAGTTATTTCTGAGGTGTGTTCAGTAGTCATTCAAGATAATACGCACCAGGTTCATGTTAAAGAATTTGCTGGCTGGTCTCCCGATATCGATGTGGCGTCTGTTGTATCTGATAAAGTCAATGAATTTGACTCTACTAATAATGAGTCTGATGGTAATCATAGTAAAGATATGCAAGATGAAGAGGAAGGAGAAATCAAGGAGAATGTTTTCGATGATAGGCAAGCAATACAGAAAGATCAGCATCGTGCTGATTTTAACCCTCCAATAAACGATTACAATCATGGGCTGATGAAGTTGCAATGGAAGAGCAATTAGATGAACAAGTTGCAAAAGATGACAATTTACAAACCGAGGCTTCACACCATGATGATAATACGCAACAATCTCATTTTAAAACTCCATCACATCCACCTGGTTTCGAGGGCTTCAAAGTTCATTATTCCAGAACCTCTCTAAACAAAGGTAACAGGAGCTTCAAAGGGCATTCTTCTGCCTTCTCTTTTATCGATAAAAAAGTAACAAAAGAAGGTAAATCCAAATCTTCTTCTAAGCTTCGATCGAATGGATCTATTATCGAAGCTTTTATATCTCACATAGAAATGGGGAATGTTCTCGGATATGATATGGAGGGTAGTAAGGCTGATTTGAAAAAATTTATAGATGGTATTGGTGCAAATGATGTTCATTAATGAATATTATGTCTTTTAATTCATGTGGTATATGGGTGAATAAATGTAAAGCTATCTCTCGCCTCTGTGCTAAACATAATGTAGCTTTTTTGGGAATCCAGGAAACTCACGTCCTAAATATTAGCCCTTTTAAGATAAAGAGTATGTGGGAAAATTTTTAGTTCCAATTTGCTAGCTTGCCAGCCGAAGGTAGATCAGGAGGTATTGTTTCTGTTTGGGACCCTTCATTCTTTAAGTATGTACGCAGTGTTCATATGGAATGGATGTTAATAGTGGAAGGTGAAGGGCTTTTGAATCACTTGAAGTGTTACATGGTGAACATTTATGCTCCGCAAGATGATAGGAAAAAAGAGGAGATGTGGCAAATTATTCTTGCTTTCAGGAACGAGAATCCGGGTTCTTATATTCTCTTTGGTGACTTTAACATGGTTCGGAACTCTTCAGAACGACTTGGCTCTTAATTTAATCACATATTAGCTTCTTCTTTCAATAATTTCATTAATGAAGGATGTTTTTAGGATGTTCCGCTTGGAGGTCATGCTTATACTCGTCTGAGTAGTAATGCTAATAAGCTTAGTAAACTTGACCGTTTTTTGATTTCTGAGCATGCACTTTTATTTTTTCAGAATTATAATGCTATGGTGTTGGATTCTTTTGTCTCTGATCATCGACCTATTATCTTAAAGCATGCTTTGGTAGACTTTGGGCCGGTCCCATTCAAGTTTTACAACTCATGGCTTTCCGAACCTTCTCTTGATGCTATGATCAAATCCGTTTGGCATGAGCCTGAATTATCAGTTGGCGCTAGCTCAATTATCTCTTTTAAAGATAAACTAAAGAAGTTAAAGTTAGCTATCAAATCTTGGGCCAAATATTTAACAGAGGCTAAATGCAAGGATAAAAATGCTCTCATATCCAACATTAAAGAAATGAAGACTTTACTTGAAAATGGTAATGGGGGAACTCCTATTTATCAACAACGATCTGCTTCTCTTATTCAGCTCTAACATATGGAGCATAAGGATAATCTAGACGCGATACAAAAGGCTAAAATTAAACGGGCTGTTGAATCGGACGAAAATTCCAAATTTTTCCATGGTATCATTAATAAAAAGCGTCGGCATCTAGCTATTCAAGGGATCAAGAGAGACGGTGTGACACCCCGAGAATTTCCGTCCAATAAGTTAGCCGTTTCCATTTAGCAATTTGAATTTTTAAAGTTTCGTTTAGCTTTTGCGTGTAACCGGGAAGCATTCCCGCTTTTATCTGAGAATCGTCTCCGGGAGCGAACCGGGATGCCTAACGTTGTAGTATTTTGGAAATAGTCACGTTTTTACATTTTATGGCAATATTTAAAATTTTATAATTTTCGGTGATACCATTATTCGTTTCGTTACTTGCGTAAATCATGGTTTACTTATAACATAAGCTTATGCATGTAAGACTTGGAAATTAAATCAAGTGGGAAGCACTAGCAAAATAAAATGAAGAAAATTAGTTGGTCCCCCCCTCCCCTTTGTCTTGTTCGGCATGAGTTATGTTATAACTCAAACGGTCAAAAGTTCATAATAAATGTAGTTATAGTGATAAGAACATTAGTTTTACATTAGGGAAGTAATGCCTCACCAAATGCTTCTTGGGTACCTGGCATTTCAAGCAAGCTACTCTCGTTTATATGGTTTAGGCAGCCTTGAAAATTTCATGAACCAATCTAGCCTGAATAAGCATCTCTCCCTTTCATACCAATAGACCAACCTATCGGCACTTGTGGCATCGGAAAGCCACCATCTTTTACTTTGCTTTAGATTGGCTACTATCTTCCTTCAGCTCCGACACCCCCTTCCTCGTACCAAACTCCGTCCATCCATTGAATCCCAGTGTGTTCCTGTTAGATGTTAGCATACACAAACGCCTTTAGACAAAACATCAGAATTGATTCAGTTGGATTATACCGAGTGAAGAAATCACCTAAGAAGCATAAAGTCTAACTTTTTTTGCACGAGCTGGGAGGTTCATATGACATACCACAGCTTTTGGTGTCATTATCTGTGATATGAAAAATAAAAATAATGGTTCTCATGAAGATATAATTGTTCAGGGATTATGACATACAATGGGCTTGAGAGCTGCATTCAAAATGCGAACTCTTACGAGGATGAAAGTAGTAGTACAAGCAAAGGAGACGGGGGCCCAACCGACTCACAAGATGAAGATATTTCAAGCTGCTGTTCTAGCAATAATCCTTCATCATCATTATTTTCTCAGTGGAGTATGATGAAGAGGGATGAACATGGTTTGGATGAATGGGAATACTCAGAGAGCCCAAAAAAGTTCACCCCCAATGAGAATCCATCGTATACAATTCATTACTCAGATGTGGAGGTAATGAAAGAAAAATTTGCCAAACTTTTGTTGGGTGAAGATACTACTGGAGGTCGAAATGGAGTCTCTGCTGCTTTAGCTTTGTCCAATACCATAACAAATCTCGCCGGTACCTTCCCTATCTATTGATTGCCACATTATATAACTTTTTTGGGTATGTCTACGTGTAAAACATCTCATAAATAAATCTGTGATGGATAGGAACCGTTTTCGGAGAGCTATGGAAACTTGAGCCTCTGGCGGAGGAGAAAAAGAATAAGTGGGGAAAATAGATGGATTGGTTCTTTCTCCAACCAACTATATGGTTTAGTTGATACGTGCTAAGCAATGTGGTGCTGACGGAAGGACATTAGAGGCATCTTCTTGTTTCCTTCTCGACTTAATAAAAACCCTTTCCACATATAATCTCAAACATTTTTTTATTTTCATTTCACAGATAATGACACCAAAAGCTCGTGGTGATGTTCATCTGAACCTCCCAGCTCTGCGAAAGTTAGACTCTATGCCTCTTGTAGGTGATTTCTTCACTCGTTATAATCAACTGAATCAAATTCTGATGTTTGTCTAAAGGCGTTGAGTATGCATAACTATACTAACAGGAATGGATTCAATGACTAAGACGGAGTTTTGGTACGAGGAAGGGGTAGTCGAGCTGAAGGAAGAAGTAGCAATCTAAAGAAATGTAAAAGATGGTGGCTTCCGATGCCACAAGTGCCGATAGGTGGTCTATCTGATAATGAAAGGAAGAAGCTGCTTAATCAGGCTAGATTGGTTCATCAAATTTTCAAGGCTGCTAAAACAATCAATGAGAGTATCTTACTTGAAATGCCGGTCCCAAGATCATTGGTGAGGCACTTCCCAAGGTAACTAATGTTCTTATCACTACTAACTACATTATTTGTGAACTTTTGACCCGTTTGAGTTAAAACATAACTCAAAGTGACCCATTCAGTAACTGGGTTGAATTTAGCACCTATTACGCGATATTTTTTACACCCATTCAGATGATTGCTAATGAGTTGTTTTCAATTCTATAGTCAGGGAAGGCAAGCCTTGGTGAGGATCTATATAGGATAGTAAACAGACTCTCCTCACCCGCTTCTGTTATGCTCAACTCTATCAGTTTAAAGTCTAAAAACAGCGCACTGGATGCAATTAACAGACTCGAAACAGCTATACATGCATGGAAAAAGAAGATTGAGCAACATGACAATGGTCAATCTCTAGAAAGAACATCATGGTCATTCATGTTGAACAAAGAAACCCCGTAGGTATAATTTTATTAATGACCATTATTTATAATGGTGAAAACCCTAATACCCTAAACCCACAAACCGGGCTTGGGCCTATTACATAAATAACTTTGACTAACAACTATGACTAACATTAATTACTTTGACTAACAACTTTGACTAACATAAATTACTTTGACTAACACTAACATATATCCTCTAATACTCCCCCGTAGTCCGAGCGGCGAAATCGCGAAAGCTCGGACTGAAGAAGAAAATTAAGAAAGCAAAATAAAACAATAAACCAAAATAAAACGGGATAACCCAAAGTATCCACTATTCTAATTTTTGTTTATGGATAACCAAAGTATCCGAAGGATAAACCAAAGTATCCCAAACAGTCATCTCGGGAATAAAAACCCAAGATTCAACAACAACAAAATTCGTCTCGAGAATAAGAACCCTAGATTAGACACCAACGAAAGTCGTATCGGGAATAAGAACCCTAGATTCGACACCAACAAAAGTCGTCTCGGGAATTAATACCCTGGATTCGACATAAAGAAAAAAAAACAATTAAATAACTATAATGATAGAGTTGCAGAGTCAACACCAAAACCACCAATGACAGAACACAAAATCTTCTCTTTAGCTTTCCCATCACTGATAACATAGAGGGGAAGTCCAGTTTGTTAAAAACTGAAGAGGCTTCTCATACAGGATTATTAAGTGATGAACCGAGTATAAGATCAGCTACAACAACACCTAGTAGAAGCTCTGGATGTTGTCTTGGCAAAGAGGCTTATTTTTCAATGCCTACGGATTCCCCTTGATTTCGCTAACATTAAATTAATAATAGTTGTAAATTATATAATGATTTTAGTGAAATACTAAAGTTATGGTCTGGTTCAGTATGAATGCAAATGTATTGATACATTTAACTTCTAAAACGAACTATTTAAGATCGACTGTTAACAATAGTTTCAACTTTCTTCTCTGTTAGGACTAGTATCACAAAGTAAGGGTGTTTGGGTTAGCTTATTTTCCAGGCTTACGGGCTTATTTGAAATTGGAAAAAGCTCGTAGACTCACTTTTTTCGGCTCGTTAACTTATCAACTTGAGTTTATAGCTTACTCAGGTCCATAAGCTCATAAGCCAAAAAAGTAGGCTTTTGAGCTTTTCAAAAAAAAAAAGAGCCCATAAGCTCTGAAAATGCAAGTGCAAAATGAAAATAAACTTAATTGTGTACAAATAATGCTGTCTCCATCACCTATGTAAACTCAATTCCTTGTGTGACAGCACAAATAAACGACAATTCACCGATAATGCCATATTCAAAACTTGCAGGAATCATTTCTGTGGTACT
>BQNB010054639.1:7477-19473 GCA_026074375.1 Tanacetum coccineum | reverse complement strand
CGAACGCGTAAAACTCTAAAAATAAATAATGGAATTTATTAAAGTTGAAAATAACCTGAAAATGAGAAATGTTACACCTTCGGCACCAACTCCCTCTCCCTCATCTCCTTATAAAACCTAAACCCCTCGTCCACTCTCCCTTTCTCACACATCCCATGAACCAAATAACAATAACTATACAAATTCACCTCGTTACCAAATAACAATAAATTATTTATTTACTTTGAATAAATAATTTTACACAAAAAACACACGGTAAACACCAATTTTTAATCAAAAATTAACAACATCCGGAAAAACTGAACGAGCAATTAGAGTCTAATGTAACGAAATAAACTATTCAAGTATAATTCACTAATAGACATTTCATCAAACACGTTACGTGCACAACCTAAATCATCATACTAACTATACATCATCACTAAAAATGACGTATTAGCAACATTACCATGCTAACTCGACTTTAAATAATAGCCACATGTAACACCTGATTCGCATCTATAGGCTATAGCACTATAGTACCACAAATCTCCATAACACCTAATAGAAACTATTGACGTATAATTCACTAATAGACATTTCATCAAACACATTATGTAACACCTAACTTACAGTTTTCAGTAAGTATAATACATCCATCTGATAAAACGCAACATGTACACCAAAAATAATGAATGTTCAGTAAGTATATACCTGACAGTGACGATCATATGAGTTACTGCACAAGATGTACCGATCTTCGATTCAATTCAGCTCACGATTAACCGAATCAATTGATTAGTCGAAGTTGCAAAATCAAAATGTGAGGTTTATAGTAGGTTAGGGTTTGTGTTTACGTAATAAATTGATGATAGACATTTGATCGAATCATACAAATTGATGAAAGGTTTTGTTGGAATGAAAATCGGAAAAAAAAGTTAGGAGTTTGTTTAGGAATCGAATCATACAATGTGAACTGAAGGTGTGGCAGAGTGTGTTATATACTTTCTTTGTAATTTCTTGAATTAAACCTCACAGTGAAGATCTCAACTACTCAAAGTATAGCGTGGACATTTTTCTTCACATTTAAAAGCGTGAAGTATTTTTCTACTTCTTCACATTTAAAAGCATAAAACCACAATAACTAAATTACTTCATATATCTAAGTGTGAGCTTTTATTTTCATATTTAAAAATGCAAAGTTTTTTATAAAGTTTGATGATTATCACACTTATAAGCGTGAATAATTTTTGCACACTTATAAGTGTGAATATCTTAAAAAAAAAAAGTTCACCCATTATAAAGTGTGAAGAAAAAAGGGTGAAGAAGTGACTAATTTGTTGTAGTGTGAATTATCTATTGTTTATGTGCAAATCTCCGTTCACCATTAAATCAGCAGTTCGGCACTCATGAACCCAATATCTTATTTCCAAATTGGCAAAGGGTACACATGTAACATAGACTAATTTGCTCATAACCCTATTCGTACAAGGTCGAGTCAAACATGTTATAATATATTTTAAAATGCAATTTATCTTAGGTGGGTGTCTGTGTTGGAATGGTGGGTAAAGCCTAGATTTCATTCTTGATAGGTGTTGCGATGGATGAAACTATTACGATGTTAATATCTTTATCACGTTACCTAGTTTATGTGCATTGCAACCAAATTTATAAAAAATGCAAGTCTGGTGATTTATACATAAAGATACTAACATGTGAACAACTTATACGATGAGGGGATCTAATTTAGTTTTGATGAGGTCCCTTTACATTTTTGATATATAATATATTTAGAAATGCATTCATCTTAGGTGGCTCTGAGCACTTGAAGCTTAGGTCATGTGTTCAAGTCCTGTCAAAGCCATTCTTCTAAGAACATCTGCTTTTTTCAATAATCTATTTATTTTATTATCTCATTTGAAGTATATGTTAGCTTTAACATGTGGCTTATGATATTTGTTTATTTTTAACCAAACATTCAATAAAAATTATGAATATCTCCTTTGCATCAAAATTATACATCACTCCTTTAGTTTATCACATTTGATTATTTTTACTAATATGATTTTGATCACAATACAATACAAGTAGTTGACTGATATGCTGATATGTTGCTTACTTGGTCAATGGTTAAAGAGGACGAAATCTTTGTTTGGTTTTGAGAAGTACGTAGCTAAGACTTAAATTAGTCACAGTTTGTAAGAATTAACTTTATTATCTCATTTGAAGTATATGTTAGCTTTAACATGTGGCTTATGATATTTGTTTATTTTTAACCAAACTAGTTAGCTTATCACTTTTAATTAACTTTCCTAATATGTTTCGATCTTTATACAAGTGGTTGATTGATATGATAAGGTTGATTATTTGGTTAATGGTTGAAGAAAATGAAAGCGACCGGTTCAACCGGTTGAACCGTCAGGTCAAACCGGTTCTATACATATGTATATTTTTTCATATATTTAATATGTAGTGTGGTATAATCTCATAATTAGTCAAAGTTTGTAAGAATTAACGTAGGTAATTAGTCGGTTTTTTTTACACTTGTCCGAGCTTGGATTTTACTAAAGTTCACCAATTCGGACTATGAATTAAGATGAAATTAACTTCTTAACTCATCATAATTTCGGTGAGTAATTACTATTTCCAAGATATTTGAGATTTTGAAAGCTCGTCAAAGTTTGTACTGCTTTAAGGTTATTAAGTGGACTTGTACCGTCTCGAAGACCCAACCATGTTTGAACTTGATTGTCTACCTTTTTAGTTAGTATTGTTTTATAGTACTTTATTTAAAGGGTAATTTACACCGTTGGTCCCTAAACTTAGCCCCATTTACCCGTTCAGTCCCCCGTTTTGAAAATCATTGAAAATGGTCCCAAAAGTGGTCATTTTGGTGTATGTTTGGTCTTAAGAGATGAACGGTAGTTAAGTCGCTTCGTTAGTGATGGGTATTATGGTAATTTCGCATAAAAACAATGTTGCACCGTTGGTCACTTATACTCACCATCTTCATCTATCATCATTTAATTCATATACACACTTAAAAAAATCATAGATCCACAATTACAAACCACATGCAAATCTTCAATTATTTTCCAACATGTTAAATTTTTAACAAAACCACATTTTGATATCAAGCATCCTCAACCACCACCCAACAACGAGAACCAACAACTTCTTTAACCTTATGTCATCAAACAACCACTGTCACACCACCCAACCACCGCCCACTATAAACCCAACAATGCCCGCTATTAGATCTATAAGAATAATCCAAAAATGGCGGTAGCCGTTTAGATCTTGACGGCGAAGGTGGTAGCCAATTTAGATCTTGACAGCGGCTGTGATGTCCCTTGGAGATTGTGGTGGTTGTTACGAGTTTCGGATACAAAGATACAAAAATGATGGTTGTTGATGGAAGCGGCGGGGGACGGTTAGGTCGCGTCATTGTTGGGTGGTTTCACAGCAACGAAGGTGGTTCGCTGGTTCGGATGATGGCGGTAAAAAGAAAGCAGAAATCATTCTTTCGACTGTTAAAGCGTAAACTGGTTGTACAGATCCAAATGGAGCCGATGCAAGACTTCCGACTAATGATTGTTTCCATTCGGTCGGTTTAAGGAGATCAATCGAGAAAATGAAGGTGAAATACTTATAAGATTAATGCTACTAGTTCAAAGGAAAATACTGCAAGTGGACAGGCAAGGGTTGTTAAATGCTACAATTGTTAAGGTGAAAGGCATATGGCTAGACAATGCACACAGCCTAAGCGACCAAGGAATGCTGCATGGTATAAGAAAAAAGCAATGTTGGCTGAAGCTCAAGAAGCTGGACAAATGTTGGATGAAGAGCAACTCGCATTTCTTGTAAATCTAGGAATTCCAGCCAGTCAAGCTCAGACAATCATCCCCCACAATGCTGCTTTTCAGACTGAGGATCTCGATACTTATGATTCTGACTGTGATGATCTCTCAACTGCACAAGCAGTTCTTATGGCCAACATTTCCAACTATGGTTCTGACATTATCTCAGAGGTACCTAATTCATGGATAGTCAAAGTGTGCATGCATTGCAGGATTTTGAACAATCACCGGTTATGGATTTTAGAGATATGGAGATATTTAGTGATAGCAATATCATTCCATATTCTCAATATTTGCAAGAAACACAACATGACTGGGCTTGATTTAGCAGTAGTTAATACTTCAAATTATCATATGGATATAAACTCTCAAACTAGTTGCTTCACTCACTTTTGTCGACGTGTATGGTTTATGTGATTTTAATAAATTAAGGTACCGTTTGGTTCATTAATTTGAAATTTTGGAATTTTAAATTCTAGGAAATTTAATTTCTTGAGAATTTAAAATTCTTAGGGGTGTCAAAAAACCTGACCCGGCCCCGATTATTGCAATTTTTAGGGAGGGACGGATAGAGGTGTCAAAAAATCCGACCCGACCCCGATTAAGCCTATTCGGGTCGGGTTACGCGGGTAAATAGATTATTCGGGTCAAACCGAATACTAAATAGGGTCGGGTATCGGGTTCAAATTTTGGTAACTCAGTTTCGGGTCGACCCGATTAACTTAAATAAATATCTTTCTAAAATAAATTTTATAAATTTTCTAGATAAACGTTGATAAAAAATCAATTTTTTATGTTTTACTCATATTCAGGTTGACCCAAACCCGATCGGACCCGACCCGAGTTGACCCGAACACGTACGGCCCGAACCGAGTTGACCCGACCCGAATTGACACGAACCCTACTAACCTGAATTCAAATAGGGTCGGTTTCGGGTATGCTTGACTCGACCTTGACCCGACCCGAACGTGACTAACCCGACCCGAACGTGACCAACCCGACCCGACTAAAGTGATGGATATCTTTTTATTTAAAAAAACAACAAACCAAGAAAAAATAGAACAAAAACAACTAGAAAAAAAAGTTTATAAACTTTTTTTCTAAGTAAATAAAAATTCTTTACTTTTTGTAGACATTTTAATTTCTCCCATTTTGACAATTCAAGGAATTTTAAATTCCCCCATTTGTGTTACCAAACACAATATTTGGGGGAAATTAAGGGCCCGTTTGGTTTGTAAACGGGTTTAGGATTAGGATTTGGATTTGAATTTTAGTTTGGATTTGATATGGGTGTAGAAAATAAATTAAAAAATGAGATGTAAAATAAAATTATATATTGTATATCTTTTAAATTAATAAAATACTTACCATTTAAAGTTTTATTATTATAAAAATAAGTGAAAGGAGGTGGTCAAAATTGTGTCCACCTAGCATAAGATTTGACATGGTTTTTAAAAAAGTAGTCATGCTAATCGGGATTCTTAGATAACAAATATAAGGGACTTATCCCTAAATTGAGGGCCCACATCAAACAACCAAACAGATCATTTATACTTTGATGCCCAAATTCTAAAGTTAAGTATGGATAATAAACAAACCCTAAAATACAAATGCCATGAATTCCCCCCAATATATCCTAACCCAACGGCACCTAATTTTTTAGTGTGACCCCAACTTTGTACAAAATGAAGTCTGTGATAGTTTAGACTTTAGACCCATAAATTAAAAGTCAATAGGTGTAGATACATATTGCTTAGAAAAGGTATTTGATATTTTGGTTTTGTCATTTATTTGGGTTTGTCATTTAGCAGTTACTACTCCTCGAAGCACTACTGTGTTAAGTACAAAAAGATGCGGAATAATGGTGATTGCGGTGACGACCATAAGTGTTGCGGTTGTGGCCGACGGTTCCCTTTTTTGGTGCAGTGACAAAGGGGTGGGAATATATACGCAGAGAGAGATATCAAACATATAATAATAACCGTAGTAAATGATTAACTTTGTATGTGTGTATAAATCATGGATTAAAGGTGTATCAATGAAGTTACCTTGTTCGAAATCAGTATGCTTAAAATAAGTGTCGTGGAGTCTTGTAAAAATGTTTTAACTGTTTTTGTTTTTTGTTTTTTATACATTTCAAAACTAATTTACGATTTTACATTACACAATAATATATTTTTAATTGATAGAACATTTTAACCAACAATTTACAAAAACAAAAGGATAAAACGCATGTTACACAAACAAAGAACAAACAAAAGGTAACGGTGACTAGTTTTTACGGAAAAAGAACAAACAAAAGGTAACGGTGTAATGGAGAAAAACAAACAAACATTGATTAATTATTATGGAGAAAAAAAACCTTAAGGAACAACGGTGTAAGTGGTAAAAGACAAAAAAATGACCTCTGCTAAAGTTACTGTTTTAAATTTTGAGTCAGGGATCAATGGTGAAATAATGAAAAAATTGAAATTACTAAAATGCCCACGTTAAAAAGTAAAACAAACACCAGTTAAAAATAACGGGGCTCGAGGGACCAAACGGGTAATAACAATGACAAAAAAGGATTAACGACATCGACCTCCGTTATCTAGGGAATGAATCCGCAACCGGGCCTAACCATAGGGACCAACAGTGTAATTTACCCTTATTTAAATGATGTTTGTTTTCATTGTATGTGTTTTACTAGTTCATAAAAAAACATGTTCTATTAAATGCCTAAATTTCATTGTAATTACATTATTTGAAAGATTGAGATTCTTTTAAATTGATATAAACATTACCAATAATATTTTTACATAAACAAAACAATGAGGCCTACTCACTTATCTTTTTCTTTATGAAAAAACATTTAATTTAACTCTATACTCATCCTCATGAAGGAAGGCGACAAAATAGCGCCAACGTGGGCTGTTGTATCCTAGGTTTGTCTTTCGGGCTCACCATTTGGGCTTTTGGGTTTCGTTTTTTTTTAATTTTTTCTATATGACGTTTGGTTTCTAGATAAATGGTTAAAATACGTTCTTACTCTCATTAGTTCCGTCTTCTAGATATTTTCTACCTACCATCGCCGACGTAATTTGTTTATTTGTGATGATTTGTATGATCCGGTTGTCGCATGTTGTTTTCCTAGGTATATTGTGTTTTGTTTCTTGTGGTTTCACTACGCTTTTTGTTTTCTACATGTTACTGATCTATCTTGCATGTTTTTTGCTAGGTGTGTTGTCGCCAACTATTGTTGCCTTTAATTATGTGTGTTGTTGCCTTTAATTATTGCCATGATCAGTATATCTTTGTTGTTTGCTTGCTTATTGTGTTTGCAAGGTTGTTGTTTATTAAGTGCGATAGAAATATTCGTGTAATTATAGGGGAACGTATTCATAGTAGTTTAGTTGTGATTGTTATATCAGGAGGTTGTAGAGGGTCGATAATTGTTTATATTACGTTACGCCATGAAAACTTAAATAAAATTAGCCCCTAAGTCTGTTGTGAGTATTGGCCATGGAGATGTTGGTAATAGTAAGGCTTCCCTACCCTTGGTTGAGGGTCTTGGTCATTCAAAACGGAGGTGTGTACGGCAGCTTGGAGATGAGGGTGGTAGTAATACTGGTATTGTAAACCTGAATGAGGGTAATGCTAATGCTGTGTTTGGAAATCTAAATGAGGGTCATCAATGCTTACCTATAAATGGGAATGTTGACATATCCGATTAACAAACCCTTCCTAAGGATGTCGATGCTTTAAAATGTAACCACTTAGATGAGCTGCGTATTGCTGGACCGTCGCAATCTATACATAAGTATCATGTTTGGCTTTTTAGGTATTTTCTTAATATCAGTTTACTCATTTATTTCAACATGTTACAGATGATCGACGGATTTTGGAAGTTTCTTTGAACATGAATGCTAATGTCCCTTATCAGGGTGGTCAGTGCCTAACTATGAATACAAATGCTGGCATATCCGGTCAACAAATCCTTGCGGACGACGTTGGATCTTCGAAACGAAGACGTATAGATCAGATGAATATTGCTGGACCGTCACTGCCTATGCGTAAGAATCGTATTTATCTTTTTCCGTATTTTGTTATATATTTCAGTTTAATTATATATTTCAATATGTAACAGATGACCGCCAGTTTTGGAAGTTTTTTCAGATGTCAATGCCAATGTACCTGATCTACAGGTGCCTGCAGGTGATTATAAATTTTTGTCTTCTTCATGTAACTATTTACATAGAATCTGTTTGTTCTTATGTTTGGATGTTGGTTGACATATTTAGTTTTATTACA
The DNA here is from genome assembly GCA_026074375.1 of Tanacetum coccineum. Taxonomy (NCBI): domain Eukaryota; kingdom Viridiplantae; phylum Streptophyta; class Magnoliopsida; order Asterales; family Asteraceae; genus Tanacetum; species Tanacetum coccineum. The sequence goes on along the minus strand of BQNB010054639.1, from coordinate 11,344 downwards.
GGTGCCCAACATCTAAGAACATATGGTTCTGTTAGTCTTTCAAATTCAGATCCAGAGTCTCCTGTCCATTTGCTAGACGCACAAACATCAACCAGGGGTGTTGCTGGGTCAGATAACCGTGTGCCACCTTCAGGAGTACCGTCAAATTATAGATCTATCGGAAAGTGTGAACACATTTGTGAATAATGTGGAGCATTGTTTTGGTATGAAGAGCTTCTTAAGAGCTCTGGTCGGAATAGGCGACCGAAGTATGGTCATTGTTGTAAGGGTGGACGGGTTGCGTTGCGTACGTATCAAATATATCTTGAGTATATAAAGTTGCTTCTTCAGGATCGTCATTTTATGGAAAATATTAGGGCTTACAATCAGATGTTCAGTATGACGTCTTTAGGTGTGAATAATGGACGCGGTCCATATGTCTTTAAGATTTTTGGCCAGTTGTATCATTGGTTAGGATGTTTGTGTCCGGCAGAAGGGGAACCGCTACGTTTTTTGCTACTATATATATATATATGATACAGATAATGAAGTTGATAATCGGATGAGCCATTTCGGGGGACAAAATAGTGATCTCCGCAGAGATATTGTCGAAGGCCTCATTGACATGTTAGATACCCATAATGCATTGGTCCATTTGTTTAGGACTGCCCGTGAAAAGTTAGCTGATACACATATACCTAATTTTAAAGTTAGTTTGTATAATGTTGTTGGTGCTCGGGAGTACGAATTACCAACTGGTGATATGATTGGTGCTATAGTTTACGAACCTGGTCCTCAAACAGATATTGATTATGACATTGTAATTAAAGAACGCTCCGGGCATCCTCAGCGTGTAAACAAGCTTCATTCATCCTATATGTCGCTTCAATTTCCATTATTGTTTCCGTACGGGGAGGACGGGTACTCAAAGGACTTAAAGTTACTTGGTGGCACTGGCACTTCTGATTCAGACAGGCGATTGACTATGAAGGCATATTATGCGTATGTCATTCATGATCGTGCAAACTGCTTTAATTATTTGTCTAGAACAGGGAGGTTATTTCAACAGTATGTCGTTACCGCTTTTTGTGCAATCGAACAAAACAGAATAGATTATGTTCGTGAACATCAAAACGACATTAGGAACGAGTATCTGTCTGGAATCTACGACGCAATCAACAGAGGTGATAATGATGGGTCTGATTGTGGGGCGAGGTTGATACTCCCACAGTCATTCGTTGGCGGTCCAAGATACATGTACTCTCACTATCTTGATGCTTTGGCTATTTGTCGTGTACATGGAAATCCTTCATTTTTTGTTACATTTACATGTAACGTAAAGTGGTCGGAGATTACTGACTATATGGCTGAATTTCCATTGTTGACTACAACAGATCGAGCCGACATTGTGGATAGAGTCTTCGAAATGAAAATTCAGCAGTTTGTTAAATACCTACGGGATGAACAACCATTTGGCAGAGTCGTCGCAGGTACCATGTTTAATTATTTTGGAACTTATGATACAATTTCCTGTTTAATTTATATTACTCTTAATTGGTAGTTAAATATACTTATTTCTAATTTTATGTTTTGCAGTATTATACACTGTGGAATTTCAAAAACGAGGCCTTCCTCATTGTCACACATTAATTTGGCTACACGAAGCATCACGAATACACCGAGATGAAGATATTGATGCTTATGTCTCTGCTGAACTTCCTTCGATCGATGCAGATCCCGAATGTCATAGGATCGTCTCCGAACTAATGATGCATGGTCCATGTGGATTGGTCTATCCATCTGCCGCGTGTACACAAAATGCTACAGAATGTAGAAAATATTTCTCGAAAGACTACTGTAATCGTACTTACACTGAAAAAGATGGTTTTGTACATTATAGACGAAGAGACACAGGTGTGACCACAGTGAAGCAACATGTAGAGTTGGACAATCGTTACGTAGTTCCATATAACAGGGAATTACTAACAACATTCTATGCTCATATAAATGTAGAATATTGCGGGTGGATTATGCTTATTAAATATTTATTTAAATACATTTCAAAGGGAACAGATCGAATTGCCGCCCGCATATCCAGAAATCAGTCTACTGCACATGACCACACAAGCAGGCCGCAAATAGTAGTTGATGAGATCAAGAACTATCTGGATTCGAGATACATCAGTCCACATGAAGCATGTTGGAGGATGCTGGAGTTTGATATTCACTACAGGCAGCCCGCTGTCCAAATCTTATCCATTCACTTGCAGAATATGCAGCGTGTGGTGTTTAGAGATAAAGACAAACTTGATTCAGTTGTAGTTAACACACACAGCAAAAAGACAACTTTAACAGAATGGTTATATTAGAATGAATGGAACACAGATGGAAGACATCTCACGTATCTTGATTTCCCTTCTGAATTTGTTTGGAATTCAACTGGGAAATATTAGAACCGTCGTCGCCAGAAGTACAGGTCATCAATCGGCAGGTTAACGTACGTACACCCTGCATCAGGCGATCTATTTTATCAACGGATGTTATTATGTCATCAGAAAGGGTGCAGAAGTTTCCTAGAAATACGTAAGGTAAATGACATTGTCTATCCAACATGTCGGGCAGCGTGTCAAGCATTGGGCTTATTAGAAGATGATCAGGAATGGGAAAACACAATCAAAGAAGCAGCATGTACAGCTACTCCTGCTGAATTACGAACGTTGTTCGCACATATACTTTCCTTTTGTCAATTCACAGACCCGTCTACACTTTGGAAACATGTATGGAGAAGTATGTCAGAAGACATACCATACACGTCTTCTATCTCACTCAACATTCCAAATTTACACATAGATGATTCACAGCTTGAAGATTATGTGTTATACGAATTGGAAGGCTGTCTTAATCACTGTTCAAGATCCTTAATAGATTTCGGCATGCGCTTGCCCCCTGAAGACTTAATGTCCGTACTCAGAAATAGACTCTTAATGGAGGAAAAGAGCTATAACCGGGAACTGCTTGCCAGGGAAAAGGAGAGGCTCATGGGAAAGTTGAATGAAAAACAACGGCGGATATTTGATCTAATTATGAATGCTTGCACAAATAATCAACAAGAATTGATTTTCATATATGGGCATGGCGGTACAGGTAAGACATTTTTATGGAAAGCAGTCACATATACCTTACGTGCCGAAGGAAAAATAGTTTTAGCTGTTGCATCTTCTGGTGTCGCGTCGTTACTGTTGCCAGCGGGACGCACAACGCATTCGCGGTTCAAATTACCTCTTGACTTAACTGATACTTCTGTTTGTTCCGTTAAAAAAAACACACAGCTTTCAAAGTTAATTAAAGAAACGAGTTTGATAATATGGGATGAAGCTCCTATGAACGATCGTCGCTGCTTTGAGACTTTGGATAGAACCTTACGGGATATACTTGATACGCCAAACGCTTTCTTTGGTGGTAAGTCTGTGATGCTAGGAGGGGACTTTAGACAGACTTTGCCCGTGAAGAAAAATGCATCCCGAAATGAAATTATAGGCTCATCAATCGCCGAATCCTACTTATGGCGACACTTTAAGCTATGTCGTCTGACAGAGAATATGCGCCTAAGTAACGGAAGCATGAACAAAGCAGACCGAGAAAAAGTAGCTATGTTTGCAAAATGGTTGTTAGACATCGGTGACGGTCATCTAGGCACACCAGATGAACTCGACCCTGAAAATACATCTTGGGTTGATATTCCGGATGACTACCGAATTCCTGATGATGAAAATGGATTGGTCAACCTAATCAAATTCATTTATGACGACCATACGCTCCAACATCCCACTCCTCAGGAACTCCGAGAGAAAGTCATTATTTGTTCGAAAAACGATGTTGTAGACACTG
>BQNB010054638.1:0-39458 GCA_026074375.1 Tanacetum coccineum | reverse complement strand
GTTTAGCATCAAAACTTATACTCTACTCTATCATCTCTTGTTCTTTACAATTTAAAATTTCTAATAAAGAAACTCGTGAATACTTAGCCTAATAAATCGATCCTTGCATATTTAAAATCAATTATGGGAACTTGCAAAGTCTTAACTTTTTAAAGCTAGACTAGCATTTTATAGCTCCTTGTATAAAAGATTAGCAAAGACAATCTATTTAAAAGTTAAGGAGAAAGCTAAGATATAAAACCGGTCGGGTCAAAATTTACTTTTCGTTCTCACCAACGGAAAGCCTACATTCATGTCAACTATTTTTTTTATTCAACTAACTATTTATATTTTTCAACATTTTTCTACAAATATATATATTTTTTTACTATATATATATATGAACAATAAACTAGATATGAAGACTTAAAAATTTAAATTTTTTGGCCAAAACGGGGTTGCGAGGGACACAGCAAGGCACAAGTAAGATCACATTTCGATAGAAATCCCCCCACACTTAGAATGGAACATTGGCCCCAATGTTCAAAAATATCGAGTTTTACCCCCATACTTAGGAATGAAAAAGGCAAATGCAAAAAATTCCAAGTGTGAAAAGGGAAACACAATATATATACATGATCATGATTAAGGATTCCATAATAAGTAGAAGATCGAAGACCGGATGATTGGAGGATTAAAAACAAGCACGGGTCTTCATGATCTTAAAGAATCCTGCAAAAACGAAACCACATACCATAGAAAGAAACACGCCCCCACACTTAGGCTATAAAATCACACACTATCTTATTAATCAAGAAAATAGAAAGAAGAAAAGACACGGGTTGCCTCCCGAGAAGCGCTTGTTTTTGTTCACCGAGTCTTGAGCCTGACTCGATCCCCCATACTTGAGCTGGGTCAAGGGGGATAGAAATGGAGATACGGAACATCCAAGTAAGGAATGTCCCCTCCAGAAATCATCATCGGGCTCTTAGAAAAATTAGAAATGATTTCGCCCCGATGAGATAAGAGAGGAGAAATGAGAATACCAGGATTGAACACTTTGTCCTCGTTTTTGGACGAAAACAGAAGCAAAAGGTCAAACACTGGACAAAGAGGATCATGGATGAATGAGATAGAAAATTCATCCCATGATAAAAGTCTCTCGGATTGGACTTCAATGAATATCCCTGGATCAAAAATTTTGTTTCCGGATCCGAGGGAATCATGAGAAGGAGTGAAGTCCAAATCCGGATCAAAGGTGGGAAGGGTGGGCAAAATATTAGGCATAAGAACATAGTGTTCAGAAATACCCTTCACCACTTTGGTAGTCACAACACCCATATCGGGCTCAAAATCAAAGCAAATCTCAACATCCGGTGGTTCCGGAGGAGGACGAGAAGCTGACGGATCATTAAAATGATCAAGGTTAGATGACTCATTTTTGGGAAGGGGAGGGGAATCATTGCTAAGCAATTCTTCAAGAAAACGGATATCCCCTTCCGAGTCATAGTCGTCATTCTCAATGCCCAGTGGCATCGAGTCATCGGAAGCAAGAAATAAACCGATCTCCTCTATATGAGAGTCACTATCCTCAACGAGGATAGGAGATGGAGAGAGAGACTCAAGAATCGTATCAGCAATTTCCAAATTAAGTTCTTCCGACGGCCGTGGAGATAAATTATCATACAACAAATTCTCAACAAGACGGATTTCTTCCTCTAGATCAAAGTCGACTTTCTCAATTCCCGGTGGAATTGGATCGATATGAGCGAGTTCATCGAAGAACTCCTCTAGAAGATAATCAAACTTAGAGGATGGATTCAATCAAAATTCATGGTTAAGCAAAGATTCGATAAGAATTAGACTCGACATTGAAATAATCACCGGATCAATCTTTGGAGAAATGATCTCTTCATCATCAAGAATTAAATCGATATGAGCGAGTTCACCGAAAAACTGCTCGAGAAGAGAATCAATCTTAGGAGAAGAAATGATCGAAGCATCAATCTTATCAGAAATGATTTCTTCATCAAAAAGAGGGTTCGAATAAATTTCCTTCAAAACGTCCTCATCAGAAAATGACTCGTCGTCACTAGAGGAAAAATCGTTGTCAGAATCAAAGAGAGGATTAGAAAAAGTTATAGAATCATCACAAACGGGCACATCATACTCACTTTCAATATCGGAAAAATCCTCGGACTCACTTGGGAGTGGGACAAGATTCTCAACACTAGACTTTATTACTTCGTCTGATTCCGTTGCCGAAATAGTGTCAAGATGCTCATCCCCTATACTTAAAGAGTTATCGGGTTCCTCGGTTGGTAAATCGGGTGTGATTGCAATAGTATACTCCTCGTCATCGTCTAAGTAGAAGGCAGGACGACTCCAACTCGGACTATTAATAAACTCTGCCAGCTCCTCACTTATATTTTGCACATCTTCAAGAAGTTTACGAATCAATTCTTGTACCTCCTCGGATTGAGCATGCTTAATTTCAAGAAATTTGTCCCAAGCTTGCATTAAAACCTTCGGCGTTTCTCTAAAAGATATACGATTAAATTTCTTTAAAAAGGTTTCTATAGAAATCATTAAGTCTTCTTTAGCTTGCAAAATTTCCACACTCGTTTCTTGAGGAGGTTAATGAAAGACGGGAAACTGTGGGGGTTGGGATTGGTCAAAACCGAAAGAATTAGAATTATAGAAACTTTGGTTCATTGGTTGACACTGAAAACTTTCATGAGGACCCCCATAATTATCACAACAAAGAAAACTCAGTGAATTTTGTGGATAATAATTATCACTAAAGTTTTGATTGTAGCACGGTTCCTGCTCATAGACAAGCTGTACCCGTGTTGGACAATCAAACGCATAGTGAGAATCGTTCCCACATAACTCACACGAGTATGTCTCGTACTAGGGTTGTGGAGGTGGGTAAGAAAAATCAGGTGTTTAATTATAAGAATAAGGATTTCGGTCATAGACAAACTCGTTTCCGGATCCTACACTGCTACAGCCCGGACAGTTTCCACCATTAAACGGACCTCCACACCACGAGCAACCAAAATGGTTATACGAAGACATGTCGAAGAATTAAACGAATAAGAGGATAAAGAAGATAAGAATTAAATGTAGTAAGAGGATAAAGTAGAATATTTTTGAATTTTTTTTTGTTTATAGAGATAATAAAATAAAAATATTTTTGGTATTTTTAATATTGAAAAAAGAAAAGAGAATTATTTTTGGATTTTTATATTTTTTATAAGAACGAAAATAAACTTTCCGAAGAAAGGATCTTCAAGGCTCGAACACGAACAATCCCATAAAAATCGCTACATCTCTCCCCGGCAGCGACGTCATTTTGACGTTAGTCGTTTTTACACGCGTTTATCAAATAAACCCTCAGATATAATATATATATATATATATATTTAATACAAAATACATATACGTATATGCAAGCAAAGTATCATACAAATTATTCTTAAGAAATAATAATAAGTAATTAACACGGGTATCATTTTCCTCGGTGAGAGGTGAATGGAAATCTACGTTCAAGTTGTACATCGAGCTTGATTGTCATTCATGTTTTTGGTTTTGATTTTAAACTATTTTTATACTAAAAATTTAACTAATATTAATTCTAAGATTAAAACTACAAGATTATACTAAAATTGATCTAAAAGATATAAATGACAAATATGCTTAAAAAGATATAAATGACTAATATGCTTGCTAAGTGATGTGAAAAGTTTATTAAGTGTGAATTTAGGTTTAATAATAAAATCAATCTCCTTAGAAAAAATAATTTTCTCACAACGTTAGTTTATTTTGAAAATGATCTCTTAAAAAGAAAGTAATTACTAGATGTGTAATTTGATTATTCTTCGGATTTTGCCCTTTAAACAGTCAACAAATCTAAATAATCCGACAAATTATTAATTTCTAAACCTTATATAAGTCCAAACTTAATTCCCAATTCACAAATTTCACTTAACAAGCACTAAAAAAACTACTCGCTACTCATAATAATTAAATAAGCAAAGCAAAACAATTTATACTAAATCTACCCTAATTAATTAAAAAAGGATAGAAAATGGAACCGAATTGAAGACCTCGCAATTAAACGTAAACCACCCGATTTATTTAGCTAAAACAAATAATCAAATTCGGTCTAGCTAAATAAACTCTTAAGCTCCGCGCCTCATGAGATGACCAGTACCAAAAGCAATAAAACAAAATTGTTAACAACCATAACAGTTATATCAATTCTACATTTGCAATCTTAATTTATCAATTGCCCTAACGTATTAATCACAAACCCAACTTAGCCCAATCAACATTTAAAACTCAAACTAAAATGCCTAATTCTACGCAGGCCCACTATCATAAGCCCAAATTAGAACATTACTACCCAACGCAGCCAATTTGATATTTTTGAGCAAGTTTCGAGCATAGGAAACTTCAATAAGCTAACAAACTGAATAAGCCGAACACCACAAGCTTAATCGAAACACTTAAAATGAGATTAAGCTAAAACAATGTTAGCTCGAACCAAATCTAGATAAGCAAAATTAGCAATAAACTATTACTACTTAAATAGCCAATAAACTCTAACTAAATAATAAGCAATCAAGATATTAAACTAACTAAAGAAGACAAATGAAACAACGAAAAGCTAGTACAAATCTAATAAGCTAATAAGATCTAATATTAATAAGCTACAACGAAACAAAGAGAAAACATGAACACTCGAGCCCTTAACACACGAATTTGAATGAGATGTAACAAGCTAACAAGATTTAAACTATATAAGCTCTTAAACGAAATGAATAAGCTATAAAACAGCTTATTCGATCCAAGTGAAAAGCTTTTTAAGATAAATACAAGCTTATCAAAAACAAATAGCTACATGTAAACTTATTATTTAAGCTATATATCGAAAACTTACTTTTGGAATAGAGATATTTGAATCGAATAAGCTTTTTGAAAAGATTATTCGACTTACATTTTTTTTCAAAAATAAGCTCAACATTAAGCCGGATAAAAAGCTATAGGATTAGCTTATGCTTTCGATAAGCTTGAAAAAAAATAAGTACTTTAAACATAAAACATAATCTTCATTCAACTAATAATAAGCTTGTACAATATCCTCAATAAGCTGTTGTAGAACAAAAATAAGCAGAAAAATTTAATAAACTAAAACTATTGATAAAAAGAAAGACAAAAATTATAAACTAAATCCTACTCCTAAAGCTAACTGCTCAAAAATGAGAGGGAGAGATCCATTTATAGCCAAAGAGGAGGGGTAGGAAATGTAAATATTGCACCGACTCAAAATAAATGAACCAATCATTAGCTTCCATCCTCATACCCTCGGATCGCCGAATTAGCAAAATTGATCCAGCCGGTCCTTTGATGACACGTGGCCATTTATTTTGCTTCATATCAACGCAAACATTACTGTCCATTTGATTTCTTTTCATTGCAAACAGAAATGGGGAATATATATATGTTTACTCCGCCACTTGTCTTGATATTACTTGTCCTTTCCATCATAGTGGTAGATCACATGACATATACTCATTTAATTTCATGGCATGTGATAGTGACACAGGGTGACATCACTGTTGCTTATACATGACATATTTATTTGGGCTTTTAGCCTTAATGTTGGGCTTTTGACAGTTTAGGCTGGTCTGACCCATATAAATGGGTAACGGGCTGGCCCAATAAGATCTGAAAGCACCATTTGACTCATTTTCTCGCGCTCTTTCTAGTGGTATGCTCGGGGTCCTTTCACGACTTTGTCGTGGCTTTAAAAAATAATTAAACTTGACCAAATTGAGCCTGATAATTCCTGTTTTTGCACCGTTTTCAATCCTTTTATCTGCAAGACATAAAAATACCAAACAAACATATTTGCAATATAATAAAGCATATTTTAGTATTTTTAGTCCAATTAATAGTGTTTTATAGGGTACAAAAGATGTATATTTTAGCAAACATCAACCGTCGTTACCCATAACGGAGTGCCAAGGACCAAACGGGTAACTATAGTGTCAAATAGGGACCCAATATGAGAGTCCCCGTTATCTAGGGACCAAACGGGCAAACGGGGTGGAGTTTGGGGACCAACAGTGTAATTTACCCTATAATGAATATACACTTATATTATTATATACACTAATCGAGTATTCAATATATATAATAAATATACTCTTATATTATTATACATATATTGATAGAGTGATATCTAAGTGTATACGTGTGTGACCCCGTAGGCTCACGTATTCCTAGCTGTATAAATATCCGTATGACATGAGCACAAACCAACAACTCCCACTTGAGAATGTCAGTCATAGAATATAACATACTAACATTGACGAATAGTCTAGCAACATCATCAATGCTCCCAGAAATACCTGAGTATGGTTTCAGTAAACATCTCAGCCATTTATGGTTCAAGTTAGTTTTATCCTTTTGTTTCAGATACAATGTTAAATATAAATATGGATCAAAAGTCATCCCGTAGTTTAATGATTCTGTTTCTCGCTTCTGTATTGATCATGATTACCAAATGTAAAAAGAATCATCTTAACCATACTTTGGGCGCGGCCACTCAAACATCTGATCAACCTAACGAGGGCCCTAGTAAGTATCTAACTCCCAAACACGTGGAGGAACAAATTCTGTTTTGACTACAAGTGTAGGTCTTGTATTTCAAAACATTTCCGAAAGTAGTCTTTATGAATACCTTTTGACAGTGTAGTGGTAGACTAAAATCAAGAAATGCCATCCATACATGCAAAACCTGCTTGCATCTCAAGTCTAAGGATAAACATAACTTTCACCATGTGTGTAATGCACCCAATGACGTTGATCCATAAAGTGATTTACACAGGTGGGGTATCCAATATTCAACCTTATTGAATAACATGTGAAGTTGGCAGAATCATCTTACATATTCTCCATAATACAACCAAACACTCACATTTGCCTTATCTTAACAATATTCCCATATTGTTAACTAGCAATGGACATAGTTTAGAACAAATAAATTTATTCAAGGATTTAAACATGAAAATATAGAACACAGTAGTATAAATGAAAATGATCATACCATGCATGTTAATTCATTGTTTAATACAACTGCTTACAGTTCCATCATCCAAATATCAAATAAGATCAGTGCATGACGATCCTGGTTAAATACTAATGTCTTATCCACAACAATCATCATTGGTGATAAGGCATAGGTTCCATGAACAACTCAACTAGGTTATGATCTTGTGGAACTTTGAGAATACTTATTTCAAAAATTCACGAACTATAAAATTCTTTGAATAATATGATGATTGTTATTTTACAAGTGTGCACTCACTTATAGGTATTAGTCACATTACATTTCATAAGATGTATACGCATAACATCCTAATAAAGACAATCATCTCAACATTTTTTCAAACCGTAAAGCATTCTTATTCTTTTAATATAGTGTTATGCAACTATGCTTTTAAACCAAGCATATGTAGCTAGCAATGTTGATCCCACTTCAATAAATCGAATTCCTTATGCTTGTTTAAGGTTTAGTTATATTAGATAAATCTAACACAACTATAGTAAAAGCTTTGTTTGAATGTATTAAAGATTATGCGAAATCTAATCTTTAATATTAAGAAGAATTATCAATGAAACAGTAAAACAATGAACATACAATTCAACAAATAAGCTCCAATATTATTAATGATAATAATACGAATACTCTCAAAGTATTAGGGTTACAAAGACCTTGAAGCTATAAAAGATACGACTAAGATTGATTTGGTTTTGGTTTGGTACGTATTGGTATATCAATCTCTATGCCCTAGGACCTCCTTTTATACACCAAGGAGTCCTACTCGGCTTACAATACTTTCCTAAGTATATAAAATCTTTTCTATAAATAACTAATACATATCAAGTAAGCAGTACTAACAAACAGTACTAACTTACACTAGCAGTACTAACTACTTAGAATATTTTCTTGAGCAGTAGTAACTCTTCAGCAGCATTAACTTCAAGCAGTCTTTGTACTAGCAGTAGTAACTTTCACTAGCAGCATTAACTTTTGTACCAGCAGTAGTAACTACTTAGTATATTTTCTTTGAAGTTCATGAGCAGCACTAACTTCATCAGAGCAGTATTAACATAAACTTGAGCAGCAGTAATTCTAACAGCATCAAGAAGACTTTTAATCCCAACAATCCTCCCCTAAACTTGATATTCTTCTTCAAAATCATCAAGTTTCTTCATTTAAAGCTTCATTAACACCATGAGGATGCTTCCAAACACTTCTTTACTTCTTAAGCTGTTTTACGATGACTTTAAGAAGCTGATAAGCCATTTCACTTTCATATTCAATTTGAAGCTTCTTTTCCAACATCATTGAAAGTGTAGATGGTATAAGAGGATACTTATTCTCTACCAACATATGAATATGCACATGTTGCATCCTCAATGAATGTACTCCACATGAGTCATACAACTTCCAATCCAATACTTTGTAATCTTGTTGGTTTATCTATACTGTATCTTCAATATGAGGTTCAAACATTATTTTCAAATCTCCCAATAATAACAAATCTAAGTCTTCCACTGGTCTTGTTGACTTATATTTAGCGTTTACCAACTTGTACAAATCTTCCAAATCTTCCGTGCTAAAACTTCTAAGCATATGACTAAAGATGATGTACATTTGAGACTTTCCATCAACTCTCATTATTTTATAATAGCTTTTTCTTTCTTATTTATGAATCTTCCAGCCAACAATACTTGGAGACTTAACAGCTAAAGGTATAGCATCAATTGCTACCTCTTCTTCATCTGGAATGATTTCTAAACACTATTTAAGCTCTGCTATTTCTTTGTCTTCTTTTACCTTTTGCTTCTTTGCATTCTCTTGCATCAGCTCTTCTTCTGCTCTCTTTTCTTTTCCTTCCACCAACTATGTTCTAAAGTCTTCAAATGTATTTACCCTCTTGAATGCTTTGTCAAACATCTCTTGGATATAATCAAACCCTTTTGACTTCAAATCTTTAAGCTTTTATCCTTCCATGTTCTTTAGGTAAGCACATATTATTTGTCTCTGTTGATCTTTTGTTGGTGGTTTATTTCTTCTTTCTTATGCTATTTTAGCTGCAAAATGGTTTCTACTTTTCTCTAAGAGTTGTTGAAATAATGTAGCCTTTTCTGCATCAGACAACTCTTCTTGTTCTTGTGCTTGCAATCTTTCAGCCAACTGATGATCAACATCAATCTTTGCTTGAATATCATCCCATTCTTCAATCAAAGCAATATTGGCTTCTTTTTCTTTTTCAGCTTTCTCTCTTGCAAGTCATTCTTCTTTATCAAATTTAGCTTGTAACTTTAAAGTAGCTTCTTCATCAAGCATGATTTGAACTTTCTTCTTCATAGGCTTCACATGTTCTTCTATCCTTATTCCTTTACCTTTGTCTTATGATTGCTGTGAAGAAACTGTTGTTATTGTTGTTGTTGTAGATGGCTCTTGAAAAACAATCCCTTTCACCTTGGGTTTTGAAGTTTTTAATGCTTCAAGTGCTTGAGCCAAAGTAATTTCTTTAGTAGTTATTGCAACAGTTGTTGCAGCAGTACTAACTTGAGCAGCATTAACTACTTCTTCTACAACATTTTCATTTTGCCCTGCAACAAACACCTCTTCACTATTTAAAACATTCACATCAAACATCTCATTATCAGCATCATCTTGAACATTAACCAGGGTAATGTCTTCATCTGCATTAATAACATTAATCCTCCTCCCCTGTTTAGATGCATCCTTATCAAAACTTTCTTCATCTCTAAAGGATTCTACCCTAGCTGTCAAACTAACTTTGTATAGTCTCTTTAGCTTATGAGTTCTGGACCTACTTTTCTTTTCAAGCTTCTTGACCCTCCTTTTTAAACTAGCAATCTCATTCTGTTGAGTGGTCTTTGTCTTCTCCAAATCAAGAACCTTGTTTTATAAAGTGGTACATAGTTCCATCAATTCATTAAGTTTAAGTTTATCCTCATCACTTCGAAGTGTGTTACCTCTTGCAAGCAGTAAATCATTGGAATGTTTAGATACATTCTCAAACCTAGTTTGAGCAATAGTATCCCCCATGGTTTCTTGGCATCTGGGACAACCACCTAAAGTAGTTCCTAAGGAACTAGATTCATTAGGTGTTGCCTTGGATTGGGTCTTAGTTATGTTACCACTGTCCTGCTCTGCTTCTAAGCTAGAAGCAGTAGTGGCAGCCCACACTAAACTATCACCTAACTCCTTATGGACAGCCTCATCTGCAACATTTTCACTAGGATCATTAGGATGAGGTACCTGAGTGTCCTTTCTTTTAGGCTTCCTAGGTTTTTGTGTCTTTTGAGGTTGAGTTGATGATTGAATAATGGTGAGTGTGTGATGGGGATCAGTTGGATTTGCTGAACCTTCACCTAATTCTGATTAGTTTTGTACCACCATTATTGGAAATAAAGGTGTTACGCTACCAAAAAAACCTTTTCCTACCCATCTCGTATTTCTAAAAATCTTCTTAGTATGAGAGGGTGCAATATATATTCTCTTGTGATTTGGCAGCCCATCAAGTTGTTGATCCAAAAACACTTGTACAAACCTTGGATACATAAAAAATTTGCCAGACAAATTATCCAAGTTTCTAATCATACTTGAAAAAATATATTTTGAAAAGTTAATCTTCTGATTTGTATCCAAACAGATAATTACAGATGCCATAGTACTACTAAACTCATTCCACACAGTAGTATTTGAACTTAGACATTGTAGAATAGTATGAATCTGAAATTTCCATTGTGGGGAAAATAATGGCTTATAGAAAGTTAGCTTTTGTGAAATTTTCTCATACCTCATCAGTATAAGTTGTTTAAAGATGGTAGAATTTGGTAGACAATCAACACCTTCTGTATCCTCTAGTTGAAGATCTCTTCTAACAGTTGATTAAGTGATGATTATCTTCTTGCCATCTACAAGGGCATGTAACTGTGCTTCCTCATTGATAGTTTTTGCCTTGACAGTAGACCAGAACTATTCGATGCAAGAAATGTATATTGGCTTATAGAGTGTGCATTCAAAAAAACCACAATTTGTTCAAACCCATCACTTTCTGTGGGTTTAGACAAAAATGCGACCATATTATAAGTATCAGCAAACTTTAGATTCGCCATTTGTGTTGGGTTTTGATAATGGATGATAAAATTGAGTTAGGGTTTGTAATTGGAGAGTATTTAAAAGATTGAAATCGATTAAATGATTGATTGAAACCCTTAATCGAAGTATTTATGGAAAATACCCTCAACAGCATTAACTTTCACCCAGCAGTAGTAACCCAGCTGTAGTAAGTTATGCCTAGCAGCATTAACTTTGAGTCACCAGTATTAACTCCAATTCTAATACCATTTTCAATTTAACACTTTTATTTGCTTTTCCTACAAAATGTTAGTCCAAAAACCAAGAAAACATAAGCCATAACAATTTTCACAATTATCATAGTATTAATTATACCTAACAGTATTAAGTATAACTAACAGCAGTAACTCACCAGTATTAAGTATAACCACCAGTACTAATTATACTTAACAGCGTAAACTTTTAATGACATGAATAACAGTACTAATTCATACAAAACTTTACAAAAACATAAAGAGATAAAAGACTTTAAAGATTCATCATTCTAATACTAACAATCAAATATTGAAATCTATTTATATCAAAAGCTTTTGTAAGCAAATCTGCAACATTCTTGTCAGTATAGATTTTGACCATTTGAATCAATTTCTTTTCATTGCAATCTCTAATAAAATGATGTCTGATCTTTATATGCTTTGTTTTTGAATGAAAAATAGGATTTTTAATTATGCAAATAGTACTGTTATTATCAATAAAGATCTTTGTATGCATAATATTATACCCATAATTAAGTAGTTGATTCTGAATCCAAAGCATTTGTCCACGGCAACTTGAAGCAGCCACATACTCAGCTTCTGTTGTGTAATTTGCAACCACTGTCTATTTCTTACACTGCCATGATATTAATCTACATCCAAGGAATTGACAACCTCTTGTTGTAGACTTCCTATCCAAGCTTGCTCTAGCATAATCACTATCAGTGTATGCTACCAAATTAAAAGGAGAATCTTTTAGATACCAAAGGCCCAATTTTGGTTAACCTTTTAAGTACCTAAAAATCCTTTTCACAGCATGAAGATGTGAAACTTTTGGATTGACTTGGTATCTAGCACAGGCAGACACTACAAACATGATGTCAGGTCTTGAAGATGTAAGATACATCAATGAACCAATCCTACATATGAACATCCACTTCTTTACCATCTTTATCCT
Organism: Tanacetum coccineum; assembly: GCA_026074375.1. Lineage (NCBI taxonomy): Eukaryota > Viridiplantae > Streptophyta > Magnoliopsida > Asterales > Asteraceae > Tanacetum > Tanacetum coccineum. The sequence goes on along the minus strand of BQNB010054638.1, from coordinate 27,070 downwards.
TGAGTAGAGGCTTTTGAGTTTCCATTGGTGTGCTTGCAGTCTTGACTTTTGTAAACCCAAATTTCTTTAAAATTTCATCAACATATTTATCTTGACTAATAAATATGCCATCCTTCTTCTGCTTCACTTGTAGTCCCAAGAAGAATGTAAGTTCTCCCATAGAACTCATCTAGAATTTCTCATGCATCAACTTCTCAAATGCAAAGCATAGCTCCTTCTTTGTTAAACCAAAGATGATATCATCCACATAAACTTGGACTAGCAAAATATCACCTTTGTGCCTTTTCATGAATAAGGTCTTGTTAATTTTCCCTCTTTGAAACCCATTGTCAAATAGATATGTTGACAAGGTTTCATACCAAGCTCTAGGAGCTTGATGTAGTCCATACAGTGCTTTTTCAACCTTGTATACTTTATCAGGAAAGTCTGGATCTTCAAATCCTGGTGGTTGACATACATACAACTCTTCTTCAATCTTCCCATAGAGAAAAGCACTTTTTACATCCATTTAATACACCATAAAATCTTTAAATGAAGCATAAGCTAAAAATAGCCTAATTGCTTCAATTCTTGCAACAGGGGCAAAGACTTCATCATAGTCAATCCTTTCTTCTTGTGTGTATCCTTGAGCAACCAATCTTGCTTTATTTCTTATCACAATTGCCCTTTCATCCTTTTTATTCCTAAAAACCCATTTAGTACCTATAGCCCTTTTTCCATTTGGTAAATCCACTAAAGTCCAAACTTCTTGTAACTTGAATTGTAAAAGCTCTTTGTTTGGTTTTAGAAGACTTTACAACTTACTGCTGCTGGTTCAACATTGGTGCTGCTAGTGAAGACTTAGTGCTGCTGAGAAAGATTGAAGAAAATAGTCTAAGTCTTTAGTACTGTTAGTGTATAGTTAGTACTGCCAGTACATTGTTAGTACTGTTAGTATAGTTAGTGTTGTTAGTAGTAAGTTAGTGCTGCTAGCATATAATAGTTAGTGCTGTTAGGAGATATGCATGAGTTAAATTAGGAATAGATATGCATTATCTCCTCACGCATTTTGTAAGCCCATTAGGGTTTTCCTTGGTGTATAAAAGGAACCCTAGGCATAGTTAATAGATATAGATCAATAGAGATCAATTAGCAATCATAGCTTGTAACCTAGTACGATTCAAGTTATAATATAAAGTGTGAGTTTGATAGAAGATCTCTTGTGTTTACTTAATACTGTTCTTCTTAGCATTGTTGATTAGTTTCCGCATAATCAATAGTGTTCAATCAGTGTTTCATTATTGTTGCTTTGGATTTATCTAAAGTAACAAACCCTTTACAAGCTAAAGGTTTAAGATCTATTCAGTAAGGGATCAAACAAGTGGTATCAGAGCTTGTGTGGAAACTCTAAATAAGAAGAACTTCATTATTTAAAGCAGATTTACAATCAAGCTCATCAAGCTTTAATGGCCATCTCCTCCTCAAGCTCATAAAGTTCTTCTAACAATGAGGTACAAAACTGTTCTAAACAATGTCTTGAATCTTTTAAAACTCTTCAAAAGAACTTTGATAGTGAAAGAGAAAAACATAGCAGAGCCAGACTAGAAATTCAGGGTTATGAGTTAGCCTTAGAATCACTAGAATCTAGAATTCTTAGACATGAAAAGAATGAACTGGCTTGGGGTGAAAAATATGAGTTTCAAAACTATGAGCTTAAGTGCAGAGAAATAAAAATCAACAACCTTAAAATGGAACTAGAAAAAGTTGTTAAGGAAAGAGATGAGTTGAAAGTTAAGATAGAAAAATGGGAAGAATCATCAAAGGGTCTTAATAAAATACTCAACAGTCAAATGAGTGCTAAAGATAAAAATGGTTTAGGATATGGCACACAATTGGATGAAATAAGTAACAAATCTGAAACTGATAGTGAGATTAGTATGAGTGTTTTTGAGAACAAATCAAGTGATGAAGAAATCTCACCAGCAAATGATAGGTTCTCCAAGGCAAATGGGTATCATGCTGTTCCTCCTCCTATAACAGGGAACTTCCTAACCCCAAGAGCTGACATATCATTTGCAGGTTTAGATAAATATGCCATTAGAAAGAAAATCATTGAGTCAAAAACTGATACTAGTAAATCTAAAACTAGTGAGACTGTAGGTAAAACAAATGAAGTAACCATAGAAAAACCTAAGTCAGTCCATGAATCAGTTGTGTCTAAACGAAAGATTAACAGAGACAAAGTCATCATTGAGGATTCGAACTCAGATGATGAGGATGATGTGTCTGCTGTAAAAATAGTTAGTCCTATTAAGACTAATGAGACTCAAACAGTTAGAAATCAAGTTGATAAAATTGGTCAAATTTCTTAGAAAGAAAATATTAGATTTAAGAAAATAAAAGCTTGCTTTGTTTGTAAAAGTACTGACCATTTGATCAAAGATTGTGATTTTTATGCCAAAAAAAGTCCAGAACCTAAGCTAAAAACTGTAGTCAATACTGGTCAAAGGGTGGTCAAACCAGTATGGGATAATGCTAAAAGGGTAAATCACCAAAAAATTTCAAATAAATTGAAATACCCTCAAGCAAGAAGGACTTTTGTCCCATCAGGAGTACTAACCAGGACAAGTTTGGTTAATCCTGTTAGGCCAAATGGGAAAAGAGCAGTACATACTATTAGTAATACGCTAGGCCTATTAGTAACTTGCTAGGGCTATTAGAACTGGCCAGGCCATTTCCCAAAAATAGCACAAACTGTAGTGCCAATTAGACCAATTTACAACCAATAATTGGACAATGTAAAAGACCAAGAGCCTCATAGGTCTCCAATCAGAGGTCTTACTACACAAAACCCAGCTTTTTTTAGACCCAAAAACTTAAACAAGATGTAAAACTTTTGAGGTGGGGGGGGGTTAAAAATAATAACTACAGCTGGTGACAAGTAGTAGTATTAATTACTAGTTAAGGGTAAGATGGATAATGCTTTTAATTAAGTCCAAGATGGTTTGTGAGCCCAAGGGAATTACATGGTCAATCCAACGAAAAATGATCTGTCATACTCAAGAAGTTTGAGTATGTTGACCCAAAAGGGATATCCAAGTCTGTGGTGACTTGGGTCCCTAAGAGATACTAATTTCTCTTACTTTATGTGCAGGTTAATCCAAAGATTTGTTTACAGGATCATGTAGTGGTGGATAGTGGTTGCTCTAGCCATATGACTGGCAACAAAGCTTATCTTTCAGACTATGAAGATTACAATGGAGGCTTTGTGGATTTTAGAAGTGATCCCAAATGAGGTAAAATAATGGGTAAAGATGCAACAGGTATAATTAATTTATCGGATGCTGAAATTTATGAAGGACTAGCCACATTGGGGTATGTTTCAGAAGGAAAACTTACTTTTTGGAAAAAACATTTTACACCCCAATGGAAGTTTTTAATCCACACAATCCTACACTGCATAAGCCCTAAGTCTAGTGGATGGGATCAATTTGGTAGTACTATTGCTACTGCATTGATCTGTCTATCTAGTAATAGGGTTTATAATTTTTCAAAACTGATTTTTGATGGAATGGTTCACAACTTGGAAAGTAATACTAAATTTCTAATGTATCCAAGATTTTTACAAATAATTTTAGATATAACTACTAATCATGATGGAAAGTATATTGCCCCAATTTTAACTAAAAAGATCTTTGGCAATATGAAAAGGGGTTATGTAGGGGAACATGTACCATTGCTGCCTGCAATGTTGGCAGGTGTAGCTGAGGATCAAGGTGAAGGCTCAGCAATCCCAGCTGAACCCCATCACACACCTATTGATCCAATTCCATCCACATCTCAACCATCAATTCCATCTACCACAGAACCACCTCATTCATCACCACCTAGGTCAATTGACAGACAGGATACTGAGGTTCCTCAGCCTCAGGGTCCTACTATCACCTTTGTAGCAGATGAGGCAACTACCATAAGTGTGGGGGTTGAAACTGAGGGAGCTGCCACTACAACCTCTGGCTTAGATGCAGGGATGGACAGTGGTAACATTCATGAGTCTCCACTCAGGTCCCATGAAGCACCTCTCCCTGAAGGTAACACATCAGGAAGTGCTGAGGATAGTTTGCAACTAAAAGAATTGATGGCCATTGTACCTAAGATGGTGACAAAGATTGACAGTTTGGAGAAAGAGCTGAAAGAGACAAAACAGACCCTTGGACATGCTGTCCTTACTTTAGTGAAGAAGGTGAAATCTCTTGAAATGGCTTTGAAGAGAATGTCAAAGAGGGTTATCTTGTCTGACTCAGAGGATGAAGAAACAGAGAATCAGGGGAGGAAAATTCAAGATATAGATGATGATCCTCTAGTTTCTTTGGTCAGAAATTCTATGGAAGAAAAAGAAGCAGATTTTGTTACTCCTAAAAAGGTTAGTGCTTCAGGGGAGGCACAAGAGGAAGATATTAGTCCTACAATCTTAGAAGCAGCTCAAATTTTATCACAGGTTGTTTCTCAGAGTGTTAGTACATACAAGGGGAGAACAAGGTCTGCTAATAAGGGTAAAGATATTGGTATTGGTATGGATTTCTTCTGTGCAGCAAAAGAGAGACTTAATTCTGCTAAAGTTGAAGTTAATACTGAAGTTAATCCTGGTAGTGCAGGAGTTAATACTGGTAATACACCAGTTAGTACTCCTAGTGTAATTCAGACTGTGAATGTGATTGTTCCTTCTCTAGTTAAAAGTCAAAGGGAAGGAAAAGCACCAATGACTTCAGAAGATGTTCAAGCTACTCAAAAGACAAAAGAACAGATAAGACAAGAAGAAGCTGGTCTTGTAGAAGCTATGAGGTTGCAAGCTTTACAGGATGAAGAGGATGCAAGACAAGTTCATATAGATGCTTTGTTGGCTAAGAGAATACAAGAGGAGCAAGAACTATCTGAACAACAATAGAAAAGAAAAGCTGAAGTTCAAGAAGCAGCACAATTCTATACAGAAAAGGATTAGGACACCATTAGAGCCAAGCTTGAAGCAAATGCAGAATTAACAAAGAGTCTTCAAAGAAACAAAAGATTGCTGTTGAAGATGTTCCAGTCACAGAGGAGAAAGTTGAAGTTGTAAAGAAAGAAGAGCCAATAAAGAGAACAGGAAAAAGGAAGAAGCAAAAAGCTAGGAAAGGTACACATGCTGACAAAACTGCAAAGCATGAAGCCGAAGAAGACATGGAAGCACTTGTGAAAGGTAATGATACAGATTCTTCTTCAGGTACTGATATTCCAGTAAGTGCTGTTCCAGTAGCTATCAAACCTCCTAGTATAGCTAATTGGAAGATAATCAAGCTAGGGAACAAGGGTGTGTATCAGATTATAAGAGAAGATGGAACTTATATCACTTACATAAATTTTGGAGCTATGCTTAAAAGTATCTCAAAGGATGATCTTACAGAGTTATACAGATTAGTTATGCAAAAGTATGGTACAAATAGACCAGAGGATGAGTATGAGAGAGTATTTTAGGGTGATCTTAAGACCATGTTTGATCCACCGCTGAGTACAGATCCTGTCTGGATTTTACCATATCAACAAAAGATGCTAAGATGGAGATATTATGACACTTGTAGAGTGCATTATTTAACTTTGGAATCAGCTGATATCTACATGTTGACAGAAAGGAGATATCCTATACCAGCTGATGTGTGTCAAGCTATGTTGGATAAGAAGCTTCAAGGGGATAAAAAGGATGAGGCTTGCTATCAATTGTTAAAGTTAATAGAGAAGCAAGCTCAGAATAAGTTAACTTGAAATGATGGTGTTTGAAAGGTTTCTCAGTAGCTGCAAGTATGGTTTGGGTATCTGGAAGCTGCAATGGAGTTGAGAAGGATTGTTTAAGTGTTGGTTTACCAACCACACAACAAATGGTCATCAGTTCACCATGTCTAACAGACATCAAGAACTGGCTAGTCCAGAAGCAAATGGCTTTTAGTAAAGACTTCTTAAATCCATTTATAGCTGATAGTTTGCTAAAAACTATATGGTTCTCAACTCACCATGCTTCACAGTAAAGAGTTGGCTAGTCCAAAGCAAACGGCTCTTGGTAAAGACATCTCAAATCCGTTAATAGTTGGAAGTTTACTAAAAACTATATGGTTATCAGTGCACCATGTTATAGCAATGAAGCATTGGCTATTCCAGAGCAAAAGGCTACTGGTAAGGAAATATCAAATCCGTTTATGGCTGGTAGTTTGCCAAAAACTACATAGCCAACTTAGTTGGTATTTTTGCTGTGTTGCTGAAAAGACTAGAAGCTAATCAAAGTTGAAGTTTAAAAGGTTGTAAAGTGTTTGGATATATCCTCCTGGTGTTCAAGAAGCTCAAGATGAAAAAACATGAAGGTTGATAAGTAAACATCATGTTTAGGGGAGGATTGTTGGGTTTTAGAGGACTTTACAACTTACTGCTACTGGTTCAACATTGGTGCTGCTAGTGAAGACTTAGTGCTGCTGAGAAAGATTAAAGAAAATAGTCTAAGTCTTTAGTACTGTTAGTGTATAGTTAGTACTGCCAGTACATTGTTAGTACTGTTAGTATAGTTAGTGCTCTGGTTAGTAGTTAAGTTAGTGCCTGCTTGGAATATAATAGTTAGTGCTGGGTTAGGAGATAGCATGATGTTTAATTCGGGAATAGATATGCATTATCTCTCACGCGTTTTGTAAGCCATTAGGGTTTTCTTTGGTGTATAAAAGGTACCCTAGGATAGTTAAATAGATATAGATTATTGGAGATCAATTAGCATTATTGCTTGTAACCTAGTTACAATTCAAGTTATAATTAATGTGGTGTGATAGAAGAAGATATCTTGTGTGTTCTTAATATGTTCTTCTTTAGGGGGCTATTGTTGATTAGTTTCCGCTTAATCAATAGTGTTCAATCAGGTGTTTCACTATTGTTGCTCTTGGATTTTTCTAAGTAGTAACAAACCCTTTGCCAGCTAAAGGTTTCAGATCCTATTCAGTTAAGGGACTCAACACTCTTCTTTGCTAGCTCTATTCCAGCTGGATTCCTTTATGCATGAATTACCTTTTTGGGTTTTTCATGTTTCTGATTAAAAAGCAAGCAATACAAGATTTTAAAGATCTTTATGGGTTTGTTCTTTGTTGAATAAGTACTAACAAACCCCATGTTCTTTAAAGTTCTTGGACATCATTTTATCTTCTTTCGCGTAAGTATTAGATTGTTTTTCTAAGTCGCGCCTTTTATTTTAGGTCGCTCTTAGGAGTATTTGTCTTACTTCAGCTCTTATATTACTTGATATTACCGTTCGCTCAAGGTGAGTTCATAGCCTCGCCTTTCAACTTTTAACTGTATTTATAAAACCCCGCGAGGGAGATACATGCTTGTTTTATAAACTGAGCACAAGAACTTTATGGTATGCTGGACCCGAATATGATATTAATTGCATAAGTAGCTATTGCCAAAAGACCCCACATCATGAACTGTTAATTGCCTATAATGGGTAAGCGCTAGTACAAGTAAATAGATCTATTGGGTTTGACAGCCCTGTCCGGGGGTATGAATCGAATCCTTTCGAGCACCCAGTCAACGGACAATTTGTATTTAGAATTTAGGTATAAGGCAATAATACCTAGTTATGAGGCAACGTGATTTACATACAAGATATGTGTTAACGTCAAGGCTTCGGTGTCATGAGCTTATTGCAATAGAAACTTGAATAATGGCTTGTCCGTACAACAAGTCACACGATGAACAAAAACTTGTGTTCTCTTTTAACTCTTACAAACTCTATGGATTCACTCAACATTATTGTTGACTTTTAAGCATGTTTTATCTCAGGTAACCAAGGGTGATGGATGCCGAGTACGAGGAGTCTGCGCTAAAGTTTTAAGAACTTGTATTTTGTTCCATTTTATAAAACTTATTATCCATGTCTTTTTTTTTCAAAACTTATGTTATGAATTTGGTAACGTTTCTGTGGGACGTATGTTGTTTACTCTGAAACTTCTTTGAATGGAACAATGCTTTTAAACGCCTCTTTTCGAGTCGTTTTCTATATCCTTGTGTAATTGTGCTATGACTTAACACCCAATTGTTGTATATTCCGCTGCGTGAACTTTGGGGGTGTTAAATTTTATGAGGCTTAACTACTAACACTCTATTTTGCACATAGCAATATTAACTGCTTCTGCCCAAAAAGTAGTTAGCAACTTAGAATCAGCTAGCTTAGTCCTAGCAGCCTTAATTAGTGTTAATTCCTCCTCTCAGCAACTCTATTTTGTTTAGGAGTTCTAGCTATACTAAATTGTCTCAAAATACCTTTCATTTTACAAAACTGATTCATTTATCTGTTTTTGAATTCAGTTCAATTATCACATCTAATCATATTAACCTTGTGATCTACTAGATTTTCTATCCTAGTTATAAAGGACTTAAGAATGCCACTAGTCTCATCCTTAGTAGCTAGAAAGAAAACCCATGTAAACCTACTGTAATTATCTGTGACAACTAGGCAATACATTTTCTTCATAAGGCTTTTTACAAATGTTGGACCAAACAAGTTCATATGCAACAAATATAAAGGAAGACTGATTGAGTTCTCTGTTTTGGACTTACAAGAGGCTCTGTGCTACTTTCCCTTTTGACAAGCAACACGGGTTTGATCATTTTAAAAAAGTTTAGAAGGTAAACCTCTTACAATATTTCCCTTAACCAATTTATTCATGGTTTCAAAATTTAAGTGACCTAGCCTTCTATGCCAAAGTTTAGATTCATCAGATGTGGCTTTTGCTAAAAGGCAAGTTAAACCTCCTTTAGGAACTATGTTCTTTAAATCAACACTATACATATTGTTCTTTCTAGGAACTCTAAGTAAAACTTAACTTTCATCAATTAACTTAAAGTTTGGAGATAAAATAATACATTCAGTGTCATTAAAAAGAACACTATTCTTTTTATCACACATTTGTGAGACACTAAAGAGATTAAACTTTAACTCTCTCATAAAATACACATTTTCAAAATCTAGATTACCAGTTTTAATGGTACCTTTTTCTTGTGATTTTCCCTCCTTTAGGGTTCCCTCCAAAAGCAACATATCCTCCATCTATCTCTTCATAGTTTGTAAGATAGGACATGTTCCCTGTCATGTGCCTTGAGCATCCACTATCAATCACTCCTTGATCCTGTAAATCTATTTGTAGATTGCCCTACACATTAGATAAGAAAATCAGTTTCTTTTGGGGACCCAAGCCATCACTGACTTGGATCTGCCTTGTACATTAATATAATCAAAATTTTTAAGGGTGATTGATGCACTGTTGTGTTTAGAAACATGGTCTAAAACTTTATGCTTTGGTTTCAAAACCCAACAAGCTGAGGCCTTAACAACATTAAAATTATTTACCTTAACAGCATTAACTAATACTTTTGGCCTAGCAGTATTAAATTTTTTATCCCTAACAATATTAACCCTTTGATTAATATTACTGTTTTTAAATGTTGTGTTCTTATGAATGGGCCTCTTAACAGTTGAATGTGCTGTTTTAGAAAGATATGACATTGGTCTAGCAGCATTCATTGTTGTTTTTGAGTGAGCAGTATTAACTTGTCTAGCAGTATTAACTGATACTAAACCAGACTTCATTAGTACTGCTCTTGGAACTAAGTTCTTTTTAGCATAAGGGTGAGTCTTTTTAGCAAAGTTTTGATGATTCACCCTTTGAGAATTGTTCCAAACAGGTTTTACCATCCTTTGATTTTGAAATTGTTCTTGATGGTAATTGCAATCAACTTGCAAATGATCAAAGCTTCCACACACATAACAAGCCTTATTAAACATCTTAAAATTGCTTCTAATTTTTTGAGACATCATATTGTTCCAATTTTTTTGATTGCCTCTTGGACTATGAGTGTTTTGCCTATGTTGCTTAACTTGTTTAGTTTTCCTAGCAGTTTTTTCTTGTTGTTTAGATTTGATAAACTCTTTCTTAACAATACTAGGCCTAACTGTTTTCTTTTCAGTTTTATGCTGAGACACATCCTCTTCCTCATCATCTGACACCCATTCTTCAATAATTGGGGCATCATCATTCTTCCTAACTACCTTAGGCTCTTTTTCACTAGACATAGCTTTACAATTCTCAACTACAGGCTCATTAACAAACTCATCTAAACCAATAAAAGACAAGTCAGGTGTTGGAGGCATGAAATTTCCTGTGTAGGGAGGTGGAACTGCATTATTATTTTTATAGCCTAAACCTTTCTTGCAATTGTCAACTATCTGACACTCTATGAGCTTGTTTAAACTTTTAGATGCATGTTCAAATTTATCTACATTAAGTTGAATTCCATCTTTTTCTTTTTGAACTGTTTCAAGCTTCTTCCTGGGCTCTCTAATAGTTATTTCTCCTATGTGAATTTCAAATTTTAAGCCCTTAATATCTTGTGAATAAATAGACTCATTTGCTTTATAAACTTCAAGTTTTTCTTCCACAGACTTTAAACCTGTCTTATAAGCTAGAACCATTAACTCATATTTCATTAAATATTTTAATAGTTGATCATTTTGAGATTTAAGAAGTTCAACAGTTTCCAAACAAGATTTTGAACAAATAGAATCATTAGATACCTCTGAGTCAGGACTTGAAGATGAGAAAGCCATGAGTGCATAATTAGGCCCTTCCTCTGCCTGATCACTCCAGTCATATCCACCAAGACCATCACATGACACCAAAGCTGTAGAAGTAGATGTTTCCACAGTCACACTCCTTCTTGAGCTTTCCTTGTTCTTGTTGTCTTAATTTCTTGGAGCTCTACACTCCCTAGCAAAATGTCCCCTCTTATGGCAGTTGTAGCACTCCACTTTGGACTTATCAAAACCAATAGTCTCATTACCATTAACAGTAAGCTTCCTTCATGTATTCTTCAAAAACCTTCTAGCCCTCATAGTCAACATGGCCATTTGCCATCTCAAATCCATCTCTTCCATGTCATCTGGATGGATTTGTTGCAAGTCCTCATGTACAAGTTGAGGACTATTTGGTTGACTAGCAAAGAATGCACAAATAACAGCATCACTCAAGTTATCAATATTTGTAGAGTTAGCAACATTAACTTGAGTGCTAGCAGTAGAAACTTCATGAGCAGTATTAACTGCTTCATTAGTGCTGCTAGTGTTGTTATTTGAAGAGGACACAAAAGCCATGTTTTGTGTGCTTGAACTTGAGCTAGACATCCCTTTAACTTCTGGTTCATACACCTTGAGGTTGTTGTAGAGATCATCCATGCTCATTGTATCCAAATCAGCTTTATTCCTCCACACAACAACATGTGTGTTCCACTCAGGTGACAAACTTCTTAATAACTTTTGATTAACATCTTCTTGTGAAATCTTTTCACCCAAAAGCTCCAACTGACTCACAAGCTTTTGAAGACTATAAATTGTTTGATAAGCATCTCTGATTGGAGCACGTGATGAAGTTTTTCATATTGCTGCTTTAAGAGATTTCCTTTGAGTCATTCTTGCAAATCTCTTTTCTCAAACGCTTCCTTGGCAATTTTAGCATTCATTTTTATAGTTAAACTTTACTGTTGTTCATTGGGAATGCTTATCATCACAGTGCTTCTAGCTTCACTCTAATGAATTTTTTCTCTGAGCCTTTTCTTCAGAAGTTGGAATTAGGATACAACTTCCATAGTTGTTGTTTTTGGCAAGGTTTTGCACCATTCTCTATGAACTTCCCACCAGTGCTATAGTCTATCATCTGATATATTGTTCATCCTCATTCTCCAGTATACCTCATATCACCAGGGTTTGAGCATGTAAACTTTGGATGAGCCCACCAATGTGTGCAGAATCTTGATCCTATTCTTTTAAAAAAGATCTTGTGTATAACAACAGGTTCTTCTTATTCAAAGCTTTTTAACAAGCTCTGATACCACTTGTTGATCCTACTTCAATAGATCGAATTCATTAAGCTTGTTTAAGGATTAGTTATATTAGATAAATCTAACACAACTATAGTAAAAGCTTTTTGTGAAAGTATTAAGATTATGTGAAATCTAATCTTTAACATTAAGAGAATGTATCATGAAACCGTATTCAAAACAAATAAGCTCTAATATTATTAATGATAACAATATGAATACTCTCAAAGTATTAGGGTTACAAAGACCTTGAAGCTATAAATTATACGACTAAGATTGATAAAATATGATTTTGATACGTATAAAACTCTATGCCCTAAGACCACTCTTTTATACACCAAGGAGTCCTACTGGCTATAATATCTTTCCTAATATATAAAACTTTTCTATAAATAACTAATACATATCAAGTAAGTAGTACTAACAAACAATACTAACTTAATACTAGCAGTACTAACTACTTAGAATATTTTCTTGAGTAATAGTAACTCTTCAGCATCATTAACTTCAAGCAGTCTTTGTACTAGCAGTAGTAACTTTCACTAGCAGCATTAACTTCGAGTAGTCTTTGTACTAGCAGTAGTAACTTTCACTAGCAGTAGTAACTTTGAAGTCCATAAGCAGTACTAACTTCATCAGAGCAGTATTAACATAAACTTGAGCAGCAGTAATTCAAACAACATCAAGAAGACTTTTAATCCCAACAAAGTGGTAGTTGAAGTGGTTGCACAAGCGGGAGTTGGACCAGTTGATGATGGGGATTTGATATCAAATGAACTGGTTGCAGAAGAAATGCTAGAAGACCAAACTACATCAATCAAGAGGAGAAGAGTAATGGATGACAAGGAAAATGAAGATGATGCTCAATGGATGTTTTAATGTTTACTTACATAAATTGTTATACTTTTGTTATGGTTATGTTGTAGAAGATTATGACTATGTAGTTTTTTAAACTTTATCTAATGGGTTTGTAATAGTCTAGGAATTCGTGCATAACTTTGTGATCTAATGGTATGGAAGCCTACCAATTAGGTATTTTTAGGAAATTATATGCATTTAGATTGACTTGTAATAGTCAAACTTTAAAAGGCAGTTGCAGAGAATGGTAATAAGAAGGGATGGTAAAGAGGCAATATTTTTGTGGTATGAAAATATACATATTATATATTATATTATATATTTTTGAGAGTGAATTTTATCAAGGGTAACTTGGTAATTTTCTTAATTACTCTTTTAAAGTATTATATTTTATATTGTATTTTACGTGTATAAAACTAAGCAAATCAGCTACCAACAGTACTAACGGTCACCTAGCAGTACTAAGTTTGGTCTAGCAGTACTAATTTGAAGCCTAACAGTCAAGGTTGTCAAGATCGGGATCCTACCCAGGATCGTTTTCGTCTTTGCAAGATCAAGATCGTAAGGTAGGATCGGGATCGTAAGATCCTACTAAAATGTCTTTTTAATAGTCTTTCTAATATTATATAAATCTACAAATTATTCTATATCATAAACACAAAATTATATAAATGTTTCATAGGAATGTTGTCATAAATTATAATTATAAAATGTTTAAGAAGATTAACTTGTTGTTTTTTAATATCTAGGAAACACAACCCATTAATTCGTAGATTTTAGTTCGTAGTTCGAGAAAAGTAAGATCGGATCGTAGTAGATCTTAAGTGTAACATTCTGTATTTTCAGGTCATTTACAACGTCATATATTTTACTAATAATTTTTTTTTCGTATGCATTTACTTTTAATTATAATAATTAAGTTAAATCGCGTAAGCTATAAATTATCAATTAATGTAAACGGACACCAAACGAATTAAAGTTTTCGTCAAGCAATCATTATATTATTTTTTCAAAAGTAATAATTAACTTTTATATTTTATTTTTGTTGGTTACGTAAATTAAATACGTTTCGCAATAAAATACGTTTAGGCATACCCGGAACCACCAAAACTTTTCTACGCTTCAACAAATACCCACTTTTATACCCAATACATAAAATTTACTCAAAATATATCACCTATAACTTATTTTGCCGAAATTCTTGCCTTTTATACAAAGTTTTACAAGAAAAACTCTTCCATTGGTCAAATGAGCACCATACCTCTTTAATACAACACCATACTTGTTTATTTGACTAAGGACCATACCCATGACCATCCCTAAGACCATGAGCCATCCCTATGACCATGATATGTTCCCTTGACTAGTCTTACATGTTTACTACTTATATACATGCATTGCATAAGAAAGATACAAGTAAAACACTTTGTAAAAATCAAACAAACCTCCCTTTTTGCTCTATATAGGTCACGGCTCAAAACCAATCCCCAACACAATCCATACAAAATTTTATTCAACCCATACACACTTATACACATTCATCCTAAGATATTCTAAGGTATTTCCAAGCATTGGCTAACCTTTTTCAAGTATTAATCAAGAAAAGTGAAACTAGGGTTTTAAAATGGAAAGCTAGGGTTTTATATCTAAACAAGGGTTTAGATACTTTGGTTCATCATCTTACATCATAATAAGGTTATCTAAAAACCTTCATGTCTTTACTTTCATCATTTTTATATGTTTACATGTTTTATATAACTATATCACCACTTAGGATTTTTAATATGTAAAACGAATTATCACTTATGTTTATGAATTTACACACTTTTCTTATGTCATATTGTTATATATATCATGGAAAAATGGATTAATAAATATGTTGACATGTTGTTTAAGTATAAACATGATTTTGTATAAATTTGGGTTTATAAAGTTAATAAAACAAACTCTTTATAAATGAACACACTTGGATAATAAAAGGGTGATTTGATTTCGACTTCATACAGTAGGTTTGACATTACATAAAAATAATACGCCTCATGACGATTCCAAAATGATAAGAAACTTGAAAAACCGATTTATAACGAAAAAGATACGTTAGTTACGAGTTTACGACGAGAAATACTTTTATAAAACTATTTTTATAAAATTTACTATTCATTACAGAAAGTGATATTTTTAAAACATCAAAAATATGATATAACTTTTAATTACGAGATCGTACTCGAAAGAATCGTTAAAAACGGAGCTATAACGAATAAAATACGACGTTTACGAGTTTACGATAACAAAAACTATAAAAATAAGTATATATCTGTTATGAACAGTAAAAATCACTATTCATCAGAAAAACTAAAATTTTAAAAATGTTATATTTTGATAACTCGACTTAATACGAAGGCGTGGACGTAAGAAACGCGCGAAACGGATTAGAAACGAGAAAGTTACGCCATTTTTACCAAAGTATACTTATAAACATTTTTCGTTATAATTATGTTTTCACTAAAACGAGTAGACGGTGATGTAGCTATATAGAATCATACGTTGTATTAGTTATCAAAGTACTATATTACTAGGGAGTTTCATAATGATGAGGCCTCTTCGGGGTGGCGTATCGACGAGTTGCTGGATTTACGATTTAAAGTGTCCTAGCTCCTCATACGTTCACTACACGACCTCTTAATTATGATAGCCCGAACGATAGTATGATGAGCTATATATTAATCAAAGTGTTTAGTACTTATACGACCTATATTGGATTAGGTTGCTAGGTTGCATTCCGTTATTTCCGTGACGCATTTTATATTGTGAATACTTGTTGATTACCAATCACTCAAGGTGAGTTCGTAGCCCCTTTTTCTACTACTTGCTTTATTAAATACAGGGGAGATTACATGCTTGATTTTTTTGGACACAAGTGTTTTCAAAACTGTATGCTATTTCCTGATTACATTATTGCCTAAGTACCTTCTCGCTAAGACCATTTTATCATGAACGTCAATTACCTGCTGGAGTATACGTCTAGTGTTATGGATAGAATCTATTCGGACTGTCCATCCCCGTTCTAGCTGTGGTTTTAGTTGACCATTGACGCATTTAACATTTGAGGTAATTTGTAGGATGTTTGGCAGCATCTGTATTGAGAAAATTGTAGGATGTTTTTGTAAACATCTGTATCCGTTGTTGGGCACAAACCTCATAGTCTGGTTTGTTACAGTTTATTACGTTAAGGTTCGGTGTATGTTCATGAGCTTAGGGCAATTAATAACATGTTTTAGACTATTGAATGTGTTTCATAGTCATACTATTACTTCGTTCTTGTGGTCCACGCCTATTGTCCTGATACTACCTATGAATTCATCATTCCAATTTTGTTTGACGTTTTAGCATGTTTTTAATCTCAGGTGCTGAGGCTTAAGCTCGGATGGGGAGCCGTTCTCGGATATCTATTCTAGAGGAGATTCGGATTTCTTAATTCATGAAACTTTTGTCTATATAAAATCTTAATGTTTTTTTTTCAAAAATATGGGAATATCCTAACGTGAAAAACTCTATATTTTGTGAATGGACATTTGAATTATCTTTTTTTTAACGCGTCCATTTAAGGTGTTTTCTATATCTTGATTTTTGTACTTTGACGTAGCACCTCCATTGTTTAACCTTTCCGCTGCGGACCGATTTGGGGTTTACTATTTCCCCAATCATTACATTTCGAAAAGACTTTTCATAAGTTTAAAAAATAATTATGTATATCTAGGGTTTGTAGAACCAAATATAATATCATCTACATAGACCTGTACCACTAATGTTTCGTCGTTGAAGAATCTTATAAACAGCGTTGGATCAATGGTTCCTTTGTTGAAGTGATTTTGTAGGAGAAACTTTGACAATTCGTCATACCATGCCCTTGGTGCTTGCTTTAACCCATAGAGTGCCTTCTTTAGCTTGTAGACATGGCTTGGATAATCAGCATCGATGAAACCTTCAGGTTGACACACGTATACGTCTTCCTTTAAAGAACCATGCAAGAAAGCAGTTTTTACGTCCATTTGGAATACGATGAACTATTTAAGTGCAACATTATGTCTGTGTGCATAAAAAACACAATCTTTGTACCCCGTTTAAAAACATATTATCGCCCCCCATTTCCCCCCCCACCCCCCCCCCCCCCCCCCCCCCCCCCCCCCCCCCCCCGCTACTAAAAATACTATTATATGCTTAATTATATTGCAAATATGTTTGTTTGGTATTTTTTATGTCTTGCAGGTATAAGGATTGAAAACGGTGCAAAAACGAGAATTATCGAGCTCAATTTGGTCAAGTTTAATTATTATTCAAAGCCAAGATGAAGTCGTGAAAAGTCCCCGAGCATACCAGTAGAAAGAGCGCGATAATACAAGTTCAAGGGTGCTTTCGGATTTTATTGGGCCAGCCCGTAACCCATTTATATGGGCCGGGCCAGCCCATATTATCTTTTGTCCAATAAGCAAAACCCAAGTCCAAAGCCAACTACTCGGCCCATTCATATTTCAAGGCCCAAATCCATGCAAATTTCTGCTTGTTAAAAGCATTATGTCTAAGTGGTGAATTGAAGATGTAGAGCAGTCACGTGCTAATGAATTAAATCCAAAATGGTCATGTGCTCTTCCACTACCATGATTCTAGCAAACCAAGATCAGACGCGTGGCATGGGACTTTCATATCTTCTCAATTCAAAATTGCAATGCAAAATTGAATGATCCAATAGTTGAGATGTGAGTGGTGATAAATTAAGCCATAATAGAATAACACGTGTCATGCAATATACGGTTGGATCAGATTCTTCATTCTCTGACGATCCGTGTGAGACGAGGAATATGGCCAATGATTGGCATATTATTTCTAACATGATTAGTCAACTTTACATTCTCACCCCTCACCCTCCTATTTATACAACACGCCTCCCCTCATTTTGAATGATCTAGGAATTTAGTTTTTTTTTTTTAGTTAGTTTTAGTTTAAGCTTATTTTGATGTTTTAGCTTATTGTTAATTTGGAGCTTATTGTAATAGTTTAGTAGGATATTGTAACAACTTTTTAATAGCTTAATGAAGGTCATATTTGTTTGCTCATCAATGTGTTTAATTCCTTTTAATCACTTTTCTTTTCTAGCTTTTCACAAAATAGCTTTTCTCAAGCTTAGTTTTGTGTTTTTTCTCCCAGCATTATTTTGAATTAAGTGTTGCGATATCTAGATGCTTTTCATAAGCTTGGCTTTGTTCCAGGATTCTTATCAAATATGTACCGGATACAAGCTTAAAATAAGATAGGATGTAGCTTATTTCTGATTTAAACCTTTATTGGTTCAAAAGTTTTTTTTATTCAGTTTTAATTAGTTAACCTAATAGCTTAGTAGTTCTTATGGTTCATATTATTGCTTCGTTTAGCTTATACGGTTTACAAAAGCTTTTCATTTTAGCTTATTTGTGTGCGAACAAGGTTGTTAGATGTTTAATATTTTTTTCATTTTAGCTTATTGATAGTGATGCTTATCGTAGTTGCTCTAGTTTATTATTGTATTGTTTTTGCATTGTTCATGTGCTTATTTTATCTAGTCGAGTGTTAATTGGTTAAGTTACTTTCTTATGAAAATGTCTTCTCTAGTTTAGCTTAAAATATCATAGTGATCTTTTCTGTTCACTTCTTTATCAGTAGACCTTTTTAATCTGCGTCTCTTGTTTGTTTTAATCGTGATAGCTTATTAGTTAAATGTTTAGCTAGTTTTCTATTTTAAGATCTGTTTTGAATCTCTAACTAAATACACGAATCATTGGCCCAGTTTTGGTTTGACAAGTCTATGTTTTGCCTTTGTTCGATGTGTCATATATTAGGCCCGTTTTTTTTGGTTAATTGCATGGTTGGGATCTGCACTTTAATTGGGCCTGTGATTGGTGAAATACACGGTTGGGCCAAGTAGTTATTTCAAGAATAGAAATTGGTTATAACAGTTTCACTGTTAACATTTGTTTTAATTTGTGTTCGTAGAGTTGTGGTACGAGTCAAACTCCACGAGGCGATGGGCTTAGGGTTTATTTAGCTATGATAGAATTTATTTATTTTTTTAGCTAAATAAAGGGTCTGGTTATCGTTTAATTGAGGGTCTCCAATTTTGGTTCCATTTTTCCATCCTTTTTCAATTAATTAGTGTAGATTTATTTTGTCATTTTATAAAATGTTTGTTTATTTGATATTTGCCATGCGTAGTGAGTAGTTTATCAGTGCTTGATAAGTGACATTTGTGATTTGGAATTTAAGTGCGGTTTTAAAAAGGTTTAAAAAATTAATAGCCATTAGAATTTTTCAATTTACCATACCGTCATTTATTTTAATAATTTTAAATACTTGTCATTTATTTTAAAAGCTTTTTACTTTCTTGTCATTAATTTCTTGGAAACTTGTTTTCTAAGGATTTTAATTCTGTTATAAACTCTTAACTCACTTGATAAAATTTTCCACGTCTTCTTAGCAGCATATTTGTCATTTTAATCATTTTAAATCTATGTTAGTTTAATCTTGTAGTTTTAAATCTTAGAATTAATTTTTAGTATAAAAATAGTTTAAAACCAAAACAGAAACGGAATGGGTCAATCAGCTCGATTTATAACTTGAACGTAGATTTCCATTCACCTCTCTCTGAGGAGAACGATACCCGTGTTGATTACTTATTATTCTTTCCTAATAATAATTTGTATGATACTTTGCTTAAGTATACGTAGTATATATTCTATATATATTTGAGGGTTTATTTGATAAACGCGTGTAAAAACGACAAACATCAAAATGGCGCCGCTGCCGGGGAGAGGTGTAGCGATTTTTACGTGATTGTTTGTGTTCGAGCCTTGAAGATCCTTTCTTCTGGAAAGTTGATTTTCGTTCTTATAAAAAATATAAAATCCATAAATATTTTTTCTTTTATTTTATTTTTCCTTTCTTTATAATATTAAAAAAAATACAAAATATTTTTATTCATTTATCTTTATCCTCTTATTTTCATTTAATTATTATCTTCTTTATCCTCTTATCCGTTTAATTCTTCGACGGTCTTGTAATAACCTTTTTGGTTGCTCGTTAGTGAGGTTCGTTTATGGTGGAAACTGTTCCGGGTTGTAGCAATGTAGGATCCGGAAGTTAGTTTGTCTATGACCCAAATCTCTTATTCTTATGATGAAACTCCAACTTTCTTCAACAAAACCTCCACTATACAATACGAGGGACATACTCGTGTGAATTTTGTGGATGGGAACTCTCATCCGGGTTTCGATTGTAAAACAGGGAACACACCCGTTCTTTGATCAGGGTCCCTATTACAATCAAGACTTTGGATTTAACCAACCTCTACATTATTTTCCGAGTTAACCACAACAATTCCCTTGTGAAAATTGCGGGGTTTCATTCAAATAATTTTCCAGTGTACAACGTGCATGAACCAAAATTTCAAATTATTCTAATTCATTCAGTTGACAAAATTCAACCCCCGCAGCTGTTCGACAATTCTTCAAATCCTTATGAAATTCCAGAAGTTTCCATTCCGTTCTTAGTTAGTTGAACCAAAGAACGAGCTTTATCAATTGATGGGAGATTTAACGGTAAGGAATGAATCAATAGTTATGTATAGCGGAGTTTTATTGTAGCTCAAAGAGAGCAAGAATTACTTGCCCAAAAGCCAAGAGCTTAAGGAAAAAATGAATCCTCACCAAATTTTGTCTTTCGGTAACTTATTGAAGAAATGTGTGGCACAAAAGTTTGCGTGAAGGAGGAAAAGCAAAAATATGGATAGATACGATGCTAGATTTGCTTGAACTTGTTGACAAAAGAGCTGTATTGTATTTCATAATAATGTGATGATTTAATGGAGACGTGCGATTAATTCTAAACTTCTCTTGATAATTTGAATTCTCAACGTCAAAAACTCCGAATTACATATGTTGCAGAATTTTAAAGTTATTCACAAGGAGACATTCATTCCTCTGAATAAAACGCCTAAATTTCTCCACGTCTATTGCTCTTGCACCCGTGTCTTCTATTATGGAGCCAGAGGACTCTCTCATAATGGGGAATGAGGAACTTATCACTATTCCTGAAAAGGAATCGGACGAATTCATAAGTCTAGTGTTAAGGACCTTATTCCAATCCCAAGAGAGTCCGAGGATACATCCGGTAGTGATAGTAAGAGCATTTTACCTTCGAGTGATGATTTCTCTCCCATTTTGACGGAAAAAATCTTGGTGACTTTCTCTAACCCTCTCTTCGATTCAAATGATGATTTTACCTCTAGTGATGACGAGTCACTATCCGATGAGGACGTTCTGGAAGATAATGTTAAAATTTACTCGAACCCCCTTTTCGAATTCGATGACGAATACATCTCTAGTGACGTAAATCCTCTTTTTGATGAGTTGTTAGAGAACATCGAGAGTAAGGACTCTTATGTTTCTAACCTTGATGAGCTGGCTTTACTAGTCACGCCTCTCTCCGCTTTTAATGAGGATGAATGTTTCGACCCAGGTGGCGACGTTGATGAGATTGAGCTTCTACTTCACCGTGATCCGTCTACTCCTAAGATAAGCGTTGCTTCCATTCTCGAGGGGTTCACCGATGAACCGCCTCTCGAAGAGAATGATGATTTATTTGATTTGGAATCTAAAGAGAATGAATGGAAGAAGATTTTGTACGATGCTCCAATTAATGATTTGATGACCGAGGATAAAGTTTTCGACCCCGGGATTCATGAGAAAACTTTTTCTCCAACATATGTGAGTTTACCCTTTGAGGATCTCCATTATTTTTCCCTTACATATGTTATCCGAATTTTTCTTCCTTATTTCACCTATCCGGTGGAATCTCCTTTTCTTCTCTCCTCCGGGAGTGAGGATACTATTTTTGACCCCGGCATCTTCGCTTTTCATTTTTCTTCTCTAGAACCGGTGGTATCTCATCGGAGTGGAACTTTCATGTGCTTCAATGTTTATCTAAACATCTTGAATGAAAGTCCGATGGAGATTTACTCTTCCACATGTTTCGTCCCTAATATCACGATGATATGGGGAGAGTCAAGCTAGAGACTCGCACAAAAACAAGCGCTTCTCGGGAGGCAACCCGTGTCTTTTCTTCTTTCTATTTTCTTAATAAATAAGTGTGTGATTTTATAGCCCAAGTGTGGGGGCGTGCTTCTTTCTATGGTATGTGGTTCCGTTTTTGCAGGATTCTTTAAGATCTTAAAGACCCGTGCTTGTTTTCAATCATCCAATCGTCCGGTCTTCAATCTTTTGATTATTATGGAATCTGTAATCATGAATATATATTGTGTTTCCCCTTTCACACTTAGAATTACTAGCATTTGCCTTTTTCGTCCTTAAGTGTGGGGGTGGCACCCGACATTTTTGAACATTGAGGCCAATGTTCGGTTCTAAGTGTGGGGGATTTCTATCGAAATATGATCTTGCCTGTGCATGTTGTGTCCCTTGCAACCCCGTTTTAGCCAAAAAATATATTTAATTTTTATTGTTCTATTTGTAACTTAAAAATAATAATAAATCAATAAATAAAAATAAAAATTATAAAAATATATAAATAAGTAGGCCCGTAGAAATTAGGTAGCTTTTGACTTGACCGAGTTATGCACTCTAGCTTTCCCCTTAGCTTTCTAGACTTAGCGTTTGCTTAACTTTAAAATTTTGCAAAGAACGAAAAATGATAGAGTTTAATATAGGTTAGATGCTAAGCGTGGAGTAGTTGGATCTCTTTAGAGCTCATAGAGGTTAATTGTGGCTTTTTGCTCCCACCAACTTAATAAACTATATATAATTGTTAATAAATAAAGTTGCTTTAGATTTTTTACGATTATTAGTTTAGATCACTTCGTAGATATTCCTTCTGGTGAAAGTAAGGTACACATCGAGGTTTTGTTAGTGTTGTGCGGAAATAGGCTACCTATTCCTGACGGCTCGCTACCATTGTCTAGGTAGTTAAAAGACCACAGGACTTGAAATTTGGCTATAATAATAATAATAATAATAAATAAACCGAAGCTGAAATAAGACTTCTGGATCATGGTCGGCTCGCATACCGATGTGACAGTCATTTCAAGTGTAGAGGTAATAATAATAATAATAATAAAAAAAAATGTGGGCTGATAAAAGTTTACTGTCTCTGGTCGGTTCGCTGCAGATGTGGCGGTCTTCAAAAGAAGGCCCATAGTTCTCAAAAAGCGCTTTTCTTTATTTATGAGTCTTGTAGTTAGACTCGAAGTCACACGTCAAGTGTCGTAGAAGTGGTCCAAGTCAATGATTTCCCTTGGACTTTCTCTTTCAGAGAGCTTCCTAGTGGTAGGGATTGACTGCTAGGCGTTTTGGTAATACTCTACTGTCTGGATCGATCAGTCTAATCTTGGCGTGCCATGCTCCATCTCCGTTTTTGGGTGGTTTGTCCCAGTTAATTGGTTTTTTAATCAGGTCCTCTGATTCCCACATATTACTTTTAAGGTTAATGGGTATGGCTCCTAAGAATTCTACCATCCTCCTAAACACTAAGGTATCCTTAAAAGGACTGAGCTCGACATCTCTAGTAATTTCCCATTCTCCGGGTAAATGGCAGTCTAAGAAGTCATTCCTAGCATAATAAGGGGTTCGTGCGTCTATTCCATCCGAGAGAGGTCGTGGTTTGTATGACTCCCTTTTTCCAAGTGTGGTCCAATAAGGTGCTTCCTCTTCACCTAACTCCACTCCTTTTACTCCGAATACCGACCTAGTGATTCCTTCCCCTACTGCTATTTTGGCCATCTTACAATCTATAATTGCGTTGGCGGTAGCTAGGAATCCTCTCCCTACTAGCAAAGGGGTCTCGGGGTCCTTCTTCATATCGATCATGTAGAAATCATTTAATAGTTTTAGTTTTCCTATGTGGACTTCTATGTCTTTAACAATCCAAACGGGGTAGGATTTGGTTCCGTCAGCTAACCCAAAGATATGGTCAGTCTTTTCTAATAGTCCGATGTTAAGCTTTTTGAAGAGGTAAAATGGGATTATGTTTACGCATGATCCTAGATCGGCCAAGGTGTCGCAAGGTTTTGAGTTCCCTAATCTACAAGGTAGAGTGAATAGTCCAGGGTCTTTCATTTTCGTAGGTACTTCTCCTTGGACGAACACTGCTTCGTTTTTGCCTAGTTCTAAGCTCTCTACGTATTTATCCAGTATAGCGTTATTGATTGGAGCGTGAGCTAGGACTTCAAGAACCGGTAGGTTAAGATGCAAATCATGAAATTCATCTTCAAGAGTTGATTCGGGCTCTTCTGGTTGTTGTGGTTTGATTTCAATCTCGGGTTGCCGCAAGCTTGTTTGGGAAATGTTGGCCTCCTTGAAATGTGTCTTGATAGCATTGATTGAGGTGGAAGGGTGAGATGAGCATTAGGGATCAATTGTAGGGTAAGAACGAGCAGACAAAACTAGGGTAGTACTTAGTTTTGGGTTCTTAACCGTATCGCTAGGTAGTGCTCCCGCTATTCGATCGGTGATGGCCTTCAACACCTTGTCGATTTTGTTGGTCATCTCGCTTTGCGGTTGTTTGAAATCGGCTTCAAACTTGGATAGTCTAGCATCTTGAGATGCCATGAAGTCGGACACCAATCCTTCTAGACTTGATTGATTGTTAAAGTTTTGAGGACGGTTGTTGAAGGAACGGTTTGGGATTGAACTGTGGGATTGGAACCGGTTGAAAAAATATTTTGAGATATTTTATTAGGATAGTCCACCACCTAAAGTTTGTGGTGACTCTCCCATGATGGATTAATAGGTTCACAAGATGTTTTTGCTCGGGCTTTGAAAGTATACCACTTACCTTCCGCTTCCTCGGTACGTGAGGATGCGTATTCAACGAAGGCTTTTCGGATCTCCATGCAATACTAGTGGTCGTTGGGGACCACTGGCGGAACACACTTTATGGTGGTTATTTTGTTCACTTTTGTAGGTGTTCGAGCAAGATGAGCCTTTCCATGCAAGGTTTTGACTTGATTTTCGGAGCTCGATTAGACGGCGGTCGGATGTACCTCTCCGGGGACATCTTGAGGTAATAGCTATTTATGCCTTGAACCGCTTAGCTAAAAATCCGTTTGGGTTTCGTTCCAACTTTCGTTGTCATAGAGGGCGAGGTCCTCTAATAATGCCCAGGATTCTTGTGACGGGATTGACATGGTCATAAAAAATTTGAACTTGGAGTGTAACATCCGTGATTTAATCAGGTTGGTGATACCTTTAGAAATGGCTAAGAGTTTATTTTGTGTGATTCTTGTGTGCTATGTGTAATTATATGTGTGCTAAGTGATTTGAATAGTGCTATATCGTTTTGAGGGAGGGTATTGATCGTCCACCTTTGAGTGCATTTGTTTGTTTGGTGCTGGGTATTCCATTTGTTCACGTACGTGATAATGGAAAGTTGATGGGCGTTTAGATTCAATGCTACTTAAATAGTTGGAGTAGATATGTGTTAAGCGGTTTTGGGAAATGTATTAAGTAGGAAATAAGTGAAGTGAGTGAAATTTGGATATTTAGGGTAGACTTTCTAAATATAGAAAGTGAAATGTAAAATGAAAAGTTATTTTTAGAAGGTTTAGTAAGTTGCGTTTATGTAAAAAGGTTTACCCAAATTAGCTTAGGTTTTTATAAAAACTTAAGGTAATTAAGATAATTAGTTAATAAATAAATAAATACATAAATAAATAAAATAAAATAAAAAATATATATATAAGGGGTTATTCGGCCGGTTTAAAAGAAAAGAAAAAAAAGGAAACAAAGTTTGACTATAATTAGGATTCTAGGGATATAAATACAAAACTAATAAAACCCTAAATCACATTTCTCCTCCTTCCCCCTTGTGATCAGCCGAAACCCTCAAGATGAAGAAAAAAAAGTTTTTTTTAATCAAGAACAAGTTGGTGATTTAGTGTTTCAAGAACAAGTTGGTGATTTAGTGTTTCAAGAATCAAGGTTGAGGTATGTTCGTTAACCCTAGTTGTTTAGATTTCTTTAAATCATGTAACAATTAATATGATGGATCTAGGGTTTACATAAAATTCAGATTATATATGAACTTTAATGATGGTATGACGATTAGGGTTAGTTTAGGGTTATGATCATGTATGTTACATGCTAAGGTTTGTGTTAGAACATGAATTAGAGTTTTGCAGAATTTGGTCTGTGTTAAACTGATGATATCTAGATGTTAAAAACGTGTTTTGATATCATTCAAGTGCCTAAATTGTAGTTCAAAGAGTCTATTTTTTAAAAAGTCCAGCCTCGATTGATTTGAAGTTCTGGAAGTTGGTTAAATATTGGTTACAAGAAAGGTTGTCAAAACAGTAAATACGGGTCAGAATTAGGTCATGTTTAGGAGAGTAAAACCCTAACTTAAAAGTAGAATTAAGGTTAGCCAATATACAGTGATTAAGTTATATATTTATATAAAGAAACCATAGAAGGAGAGCTTCTGATTGTAAGTCTAAGTATGGTATTTAGGTCCATACATTTTAGTGTGCAATGAGATCCGAATTAGGACAGTTTTGAAGTTTGATTTTATTTGGGATAGTTGCACATGTAATGAGTAGTTGGGAATCACAAGGTAGTTAGTAAACTCATAAATGAACTTAGGTGATTTTTGGTATAATTTATGAAGGTCATCTAGTAAGGGTTTTAAGAGGGTAAAGTTACACTAAAATTCTGCATTTTTGAATAAATTGTAGTTAACTAGTGTAATATGTTAATGAGATGGTTAAGGCTGGGCATGGTGTCGGGGTGACCCATGATGGTTAATCACACCCTTAGACATCCATCATATGTGTGTTATATGGACTAGAGCTTTTAGCTTGGTCGCGTGTAACAGTGTTTATTTATTTGTATAGTTGCGTGATAGGAATTAGAAGCTGCGTTTTGAGCATTCAGGTGAGTTACATAGTCCCACTTTTTAAATTGTTTTAAACTTGGGATGGAAATGATGCAAGTGTTGAAATTATGTTTTGAATTCCTATAATTATGTGTTGGTGTAAATGCATGAACTATTATGTGACTGATATGCGTTATGTGCTACATGTTATGTGATGTGATATTGATGTGTTGCCTAGTCAGGAGGATTACTTGAGGGTATCCATGGCCTGAGAGAGGGAAAGAGATTTGGTATGATCCAAGAGCGATTGACGTCGTCTGCTTTGTGTTTTATGTATTTGATTGGATTGAATTGCATGTTAGCTTGTATGTTAGTTAGCATAATTGTCGTGCAA
>BQNB010054637.1:17545-38617 GCA_026074375.1 Tanacetum coccineum | reverse complement strand
CTAATGTGGTATTCCGCTGCGTTGTGATTTTATGGGGGTGTCACATATAGCATTCCACCTTGGTCTTGTCAAAGACAATAGTATCAGTCCTATTAACACCTAGATTCCTTCATCTCTTCTTGAGAAATCTCCTTGCTCTCATTGTCAGCATTGCCATCTGCCACTTTAAGTCTATTTCCTCTAAATCACCAGGATCAATTTGCTTTAGGTCTTCATTATCTAATTTTGAACTATTAGACTGACTAGCAAAGAAAGAGTAGATCACAGCATCACTCAGACTATCAACATTTGGTAATGTTGAAGAATTATCCTTTGAGTTAGCAACAGAAACACCATGAGCAGTTTTAACTGCTTCATTTGTGCTGCCAATGCTATTGGAAGACACAAAAGCTATGTTCTGTGTATTTTGGCTTGTGCTAGATGACCCCATGACTTCATCTTCATAAATCTTCAAATTGTTGTACAAGTCATCCATGCTTAGATCTTCTAAATTATGTTTGTTCCTCCAAATCAGGGTATGAGTCTTCCACTCAAATGGCATACTTCTTAATAACTTTAGATTTACATCTTCTTGAGAAATAGTTCTCTATGAATCTCTAGCTAACTGATAAGCTTTTGAAGCCTATCATAGATGTGGTCAAGTCCTTCTGAGCTATTTCTATTGAAATTCTCATACTGCTGTTTAAGAAGTGTTTTTTATACTTTCTTTGACTCCTTATTACCTCCAAACCTCTTCTCTATAGCTTCCATCAGAGTCTTGGCTTCTTTGTAGGTGTTGAATTTCAGTTGATGCTCATTAGGGAGAGCCATCAACAGAGTGCCTCTTGCCTTTAACTCATTCTTCCTTGCTAGCTTTTGTTCTATAGTAGTAGGAGGTACTATTGTCTTAACACCATCAACAGTTCTTGTTGGCAGAGGTGAGTCACCATTTAAGATTACTTCCCAAAGAGGATAATCAGTCATTAAGAAGTACTATTTGATCCTCATCTTCCAAAGCTCAAATTCATTTGGATTAAGCACTGGAAGTTTTGCAGCAGCAACCACTTGTGCAGATACTGACTCCATCTTTTCTTGAAACAAGTAGATCTTGTGTGTAGAATGGTTCTTCTTATTCAAAGTTTCTCAACAAGCTCTGATACCACTTGAATAGATCTTGCTTAGCTTGTAAAAGGCTTAGTTATATTGGATAAATCCAAGACAATTATGGTAGAAACTTTAATTGAATATATCAAAGACTATACGGAATCTAGTCTATGATACTAAGAAGAATAAGCAATAAAACAGTGACAAATAAGATTGTATAATACCAAACTTTAAGCCTGAATTTATTAATACGAATACTCTTGATAGTGTTAGGGTTATACAAAACCTTGAAGCTATATATGACTAAATATGAAGAATGAGATATATGAACTACATGCCCTAGGGTCTCCTTTTATACAACAAGGAACCCTAATAGGCTTACAACGTGTTTTCTACTCATACATATCTTTTCCGAAAATATCTCATACATATCTCTTTAGCAGTACTAAAACAGACTAACAGTACTAACTAAGTGTAACAGGAGAAACTCTTCTAGTAGTAGTAATATTTTGTAATGGCAGTACTAATATTACACTAGCAGTAGTAATGACTTAAAACTTTTTCTTCAATCTTGAGCAGCAGCAGTAACTCCAACCAGCAGTTGTAACTTGAACCAGCAGTAGTAACAGTTAAGAATCCTTTTATTCCCAACACTCTCTGATGAAAACATTTTTTTCGACGAAAACATTGTCTCTCTTCAACGAAAACACTCTTTGTCTTTCGATCACACCTCTTCCTTCTCACTCAACCACGCCTCCTCAACCATAGAGATGGCTAATATCTTTGCTCCACTATTTCCGCTACCACCTTTAAGACAACTGTATACCTCATCGTGTGATTGTTCTATGAACATTCACAATGCTCAGGAAGAGTGATGTGTTTCAAAAGCTTTAAATTTACAATGACTGAAAATACCAATTTTATTATAGGGAAACATACGGGTAAAAGTATAACCCACGTATGTAGTATAATATTTTTAGGTAAGACCAGGTCGTCTACAGGGATTTGAGTAGTGTTTAGATAATCAGAAAGAAAATAAACTTTAACTAGAAAATAACTTTTTGTTTTACCAATGATAATAAAGATGACTACTCAGATAGTTGGAAATAATTTATAAGTATTGGAAATGATTAGACCTCGGAGGTGGAACCTTAATTTATAAAAAGGATTTCTCGTCAGAAAATGTTTTCACAAACTAACTTAATTAACTCAAAACTTATATTTAGTTAACTAGACCAAATGTGTCACTCAAATAATCCAGTTACTAGTATATCAAAGCTTATTTGTTTATCAATTTACAAAAGTGGATTTCTCGGCACAAACGATAAAGATCATAGACAAATCTTTTAAAGCACAAATGATAAAGACCTATACCGATATGATTATATAATTTAAGTTGACAAGCAAAGATGGACAAGATAAGATATAATAGGATTTCAACATAAGCTTGAGATTAAAAGGATCACGATCATACCAAATGCTTATTCATTATCATAACATCATCGAGTAGTCATGAGAGATTTAGCCTCTCTTGGCTAAAGTGTTCATAACAAAAGTAGATTTAACATAGACTACCGTTATTTCAATAACTAGGTTGATAATTGTCTTCGTTATTGATCGTTAGATCTTTATTCTTCAAGAGAAGTGGTGTTTTTGGTGTTTTTATGGACGATGGATGGGAGGATTGAAGTATGTATGTGTGGGATATGGTTTTATAAATGAGAGGAATGATTTGAGAGTGAAAATTCATCCTCTATTTATAGGCTGATTTTGGGTGAAAAGTTCGGCGCACACAAAAGTTTGTGCGGCGCACATGGTGATTAAATGCACTAGCATTAAATGTTTATTGAGAGAGTGCAGCGCGCAAGAGAATTTGTGTGGCGTACTTTGGGTGTAAATTCAGTAGCATTAAAGTCTTTATAAATGCTTTATATCAGATGGGAAGTGCGGCGCACTAAATGCAAGTGCGGCACACTAAATGCAAGTACGGCATACTTGTTGAGTTAATGCAATGTTGACTATCTTTGACTTGAAGGGAAGTGCGGCGCACAAAAGGTAAGTGCGGCGTACTTTTGGTACTTTGGGATTGATTGTTGATATGTTCTTGAATGATGCATTCTTTAAAGTGTAAGTGTTTGATTTTGTTGTATCTAACCTTGGGATGTCTTCTAGTGAACCTACAAACAATTTAAGGCTATTAAGTATCGAAAGTTCACAAGAAATGATAAAATATATACAAATAATGTCATAGAAAACATGTATAATTTAGGCATTATCAAATCCCTCCACACTTAGCTTATTGATTGCCCTCAAGCAATCGAAGCGAGAAAATAAAATCATTTATCGTGACGTGGAGAAAATTTGGATTTTATAAGAGTTTGCATATTAGGAAACTTTTTAGGCATAGACATATAACATAGCACCTCACATAGGGATAGTGTTTTGATTTTAATTCACCCAGGTCACTCAAATAGGGTTATATTTTTGTGAAGAGCACTCAACATGACATGCAATAAACTAGACTAGTACAGGAGCTACCATAAAGGCTTGTAACTTAACACATAAAACCTGACTCGAGAAGGCAGACTTAATTACTGAAAAGGCGAAATACATTCTTCATGGTGTGCCAAAACCATCAAAGAGACTTATTCCTTTTAACAAGCACATAAGCACTACCGACCTACAAACACACAATTAACATCACACACATTTTTACACACACAAACCAGACACATCACACTATATAGATATATATATATAAATAGTTAATATATATTTATATATATTTATAATATATATAAATATATATAAATAAAATATTATATAATATATATATAAAAAATATATATATAATGAGACAATATAACCAAGGCTATTGCGACAAAACTTCTCTTTTAACTTCTTCTTTTAACTATAACTTAGAACTTATAGCAATTTAGCACTAAAGGGAGTGCTTGCAAGAACATGGACTTGCGGAATTCATTACATGCGATTTAAGCTTCGGTCTAGTAAATGATGATTAAGCATAAGTTCTAGAGCTTCTAAATTACCGGCGCTCTAAAATATAATTATCAACCAATACAAATGTTCTAGAAAAGGCGACAAAGACCATACGTACACATCCGTAACGACGAAATAGACATATATGACTGCAATCAAACCTTAACTCGAACAAGCTAAAGGCATCAATTAACTTGGGTACCAAAGGTGGATACCCGAATATTCTATAGGCTTAGAATTCTTACAATTTAGTGGACTAAGTTGTGCTAGCTATAATGTCAATTCAGTTGGATTTACCTTACAAAAGCATTTTTTATATTTTTAAAAGCATATATTTTAATTTTGAGATTTTTTTGAAAGTATCAGTTGGTAAAAATTTTGATAGGGAAAATATAGAGGGATATGATTATTTTTTCCTATTTGGCTCCCTTCCACACTTAAGTTGAACATTGCCCTCATTGTGATAACTGATAATAGAGATAAAATAGGGAAAATTAAGGGAAAACGGTACTTCCCAGGGCATATATATAGAGTTGTGAGAGAGCTATCCTTGAGCATACTTCATAATTTTTCATATCTTTAAGCTAAAGTACCTGCATAAAAGTAAACAAACAAAAGCACACAAAAAGAAAATATTTTTGTTGTTTAAAAAAAAATAAAGGATATTAGTAGAAGAATGGAGGAGGGACTCCTCCACACTTAAGTGAAGCACGGTTTGCCTCCCGAGAAGTGCTTAATTTTTAAGAGAGTCGTTAGCTAGACTCGTACTTCGGGAGTTATTCTTTGGGGAAGAAAGGAGTTACTACTTCCATTGGGTCATTATCTTCTTCATGATATAGTTTAAGTCGATGGCCATTGACTATGAACATCTTTCCATCTTTTCCATAGAGTTTAACATATCCGGATGGATATTGATGTTTCACTACATAAGGTCCTAACCATCGAGATCTGAGTTTCGGTTGATTAAATTTATACTTCGAGTGAAATAGCAGAACTTTGTTTCCTTGTTTGAATTCTTTTCTCATTTTTAATTTTCTGTCGTGTCAGACTTTGGTACTTGCCTTGTATAGATGATAGTTTTCATATGCTTGATGTCTAAGTTCATCTAACTCGTGTAACTAAAACATTCTTTTCTCACCAGCAGCGATGATATCTGGGTTGTAATTCTTTAGACCCTAGTATGCACGGTGTTCAATTTCAAATGGTAAGTGGCAGTTTTTTCCATATATAAGTTTATACGGTGTGGTACCGGTAGGTGTTTTGTAGGCAGTGCAAAAAGCCCACAGAGCGTCATCAAGTTTTCTTGACCAAATAGTAGGATTGTCTTTAACAGTTTTTTTAAGAATTCTTTTAACAACTATGTTCGTGTTTTCAACTTGACTAGTGGTTTGAGGATGATATGATGTGGAGAAACAGTGGTTAACTTCATATCTTTTCATTGTTTCTTCCATTCTTTTGTTGCATAAGTGAGTTCCTCTATCGCTGATTAGAGCTTTGGGCATTCCGAAACTGCAAAATAGTTTCTTTAGAAAAGTTATAACAACTCAAGCATCATTGGTTAGTAAAGCCTAAGCTTCGGCCCGTTTAGATACGTAATCAACAGCTACAAGAATGTATTCAAACTTATATGATTTCGGGAAAGGTCCCATAAAGTCAATACCCCATATATAAAAAATTTTACATACTTGAATGTTGTTTAAGGGCATCTTATCACGTTTCGATATATTTCTTGTCTTTTGGCATGCTTTGTATAGGCGAACTAGAGCATGAGCTTCTTTAATGATTGTCGGCCAGTAAAAACGTGAATCTAGGACCTTTTTTGCAGTTACATTGGGTCCATAATGTCGACCGGTGGGTCTATGGTGACATTGACCTAGAATGGTTCGAGTTTCTAGTCCAGATATCCAGCGTCTGATCATACCGTTAGAACTTACTTTGGAAAGGTAAGGTTCTTCCCAAAAGTAATGTTTGAGGTCAGATAAGAATTTGTTCTTTTGTTGATACGTCATCCCTTTTGGTATAATATCACCGACCAAGTAGTTTGCAAAGTCTGCGAACCAAGGTTCATCTTTTGTATTGATTTCCATAAGAGTTTCTCCAGGAAATTTATCATCGACTTCACTATCATTGCTTGACTTGTCATTTTCAATTTGTGATAAGTGATCAGCAACAATATTTTCTGTTCCTTTTCTATCCTTAATTTCTATGTCAATTTCTTGCAAGAGTAAGATCCATCGAATAAGGCATGGTTTAGCATCTTGTTTCTTGAATAAGTGCCTTAGAGCTGAATGATTAGTGTGAAAAATAGTTTTTGAGAGAATAAGATAAGATCTAAATTTGTCAAATGCAAAAACTATAGCCATAAGCTCTTTTTCGGTTACGGTGTATTTTTGTTGAGCTAGATTAAGAGTTTTGCTTGCGAAGTAGATCGGGTGAAAGTTTTTACCATCTTTTTGACCTAAGACAACTCCTACTGTGAAATCACTAGCATCACACAAAAGTTCAAATGGAAGATTCCAATTTGGGCTTACGATCACAGGGGCACATGTGAGTTTCTCCTTCAATAATTCGAATGCTTTTTGACATTCATCATCAAATTCAAATGGAGTATCTTTTTCAAGCAGTTTAGTTATAGGTCGGCTATTTTCAAGAAGTCTTTAATGAAACGTCGGTAAAAAATGACATGTTCGAGAAAGCTTCTAACACCTTTGATGTTGGTAGGGGTGGAAGTTTTGAGATTATGTTGATCTTTGCTTTGTTAACTTCAAGTCCTGCGCTAGATACCCTATATCCAAGCACAATTCCTTCTTTGACCATGAAGTGACATTATTCCTAATTAAGGACAAGATGAGCATCTTTACAATGTTGGAGCATTTTATCGAGGTTGTTTAGGCATGTGTCGAAAGAGTTTCCGAAGACGGAAAAATCATCCATGAATACTTCAATGGATTCTTTAATCATATCGTGAAAGATTGCTAACATCCACCTTTGGAATGTGGAAGGAGCATTACATAGATCGAAAGGCATTCGCCTATAAGCGTATGTTTCAAAAGGACATGTGAATGTTGCTTTCTCTTGATCATTAGGATCGATAGGAATTTGAAAATATCCAGAAAAACCATCGAGGAAACAGTATTTATTCCCTATGAGTATTTCTAACATTTGATCCATAAACGGCAAAGGGAAACGATCTTTTGCCGTTGCTTTATTGAGTTTGCAATAATCAAGGCATACTCACCAACCCGTAACGGTTCTTGTTGGGACAAGTTCATTGTTTTCATTTGTGACAACTGTAATACCACCTTTCTTTGGTACACAGTGAATAGGACTAACCCAAAGACTATCGACAATTGGATAAATAATACATGTATCCAAGAGTTTCACGATTTCTTTCTTAACAACTTCCTGCATTTAGATTTAACCTTCTTTGTTTTTGGACAACGGGTTTCTTGTCATCCAGAAGTTGTATTTTATGTTTGGAGAATGATGGTCAAATACCAGGAATGTCAGTTGTTTTCTAGGAAAAAGCTTCCTTATGTTTCTTAAGAACTGATACAAGTTTGTTTTTCTTTTCTTTGGAAAGCTGAGATGATATTATAACAGGAAGAAAAGAAGGTTCTTCCAGGAATACATATTCTGGATTATCAGGAAGGGGTTTAAGTTCCAGATCTATAGGAGGTTCTTTCAGGGATGTCTTGATTTTATAATGTGTATTGATGGTGATTTTTTCGAATGGTGGTTCTTCGATATCGGATTTAGAGTCAGAATTTTCATCGACAGTCATTGCCATGAATTCATCGAATTCAGCAAAGATTTCTTCTTCGAGAAGGGTCCCTTGATGGAATGAAGGATTTTACTACCTTCGTCTAGAAGAGCATCGAAATCTTCTTCTAAGATTTCATCAATCACATTGATACTGAAACAGGTATCGTCGTTTGAATAAGTGTGTTTCATTGCGAAATCGATATTGAAGATTGATATGTGCTAAAATACACATCATTTGTACCCCAGAAAATGCTAATAAATGGACTAAAACACTAAAATATGGATAAATATGTTGCAAATATGTTTGTATTTTGTTTTTATGTCTTACAGGTACAAAGGATTGAAAACAAAGCAAAAAACAGTAATTTTCAGGTAACTTTCGATGACGTTTTCACGTTTATCGAGGTCAAAACGAAGTCGTTAATATTCATCGATCACACCATTGGAAAGAGCGCAAAATTACGAGTCCAACTGTACCGGCCTTTCATATGTGAACCTTTTTATTTTGAACTTTTTTCGTCCCTGTTTGAACCTTTAGTTATAATGAACCTATGCATAGTATAAATAAATAACTTTGCCTTATATTAATGAAACTATGCATAGCATAGTTGGCAAAGCTGTGTCACTTAGGGTTTCAACCCTGAGGTCCCGGGTTCGATTCTGCAGGAGGGTTTATCCCCTCCACGCCACGTCAGCTGACACGTGGTACCATGTGGCATACCACATGGCAGACCCAGACCCGATCCGATCCAGACCTGGCCCATTACCCGACTTGACCCGGCCCAAGACCCGATCCAGACCTGGCTATTGACCCGCCATTAACTAGCGGTCAATGATAGTTGACCGGTGGTTGACCGGTAGTCCGGCGGTGGTTGTCCGGTGGTCCGCCACGGTTGACCGTCGTTGACCACCATTGACCGTCGTCGCCACTGTTGACCGCCGCAGTTGACAGTCGTTAACCGGTGGTCCGATGGTGGCTCCGGTGACAGCTGGCAGGCCACGTGGCACCACTCAGGTGGTGACATGTGGCATAACTAATGATTGGTACGAGGTACTGTGCAGGTGTACAAGGTTCAGTACGAGGTTCGGATAAAGAGGCTTCTAGAATGATGATGTGGCGCATTGTGGTTGGTGGATCGGAAGAATGACAGCTGCATATGATTAGGTACGAGGTTTGGAGACCGAGCCAATGATTGGCGTGAATATTAAGCTATGATTGAGTCAGTGGAGCAAAGGAAAAGACTATAATGCCCTCAGATGTAGCAATTTGATTGGATGATTACATGAAATGACGAAAATGCCCCCAAGCCCACTTTGGGCTATAAATTAGAATGCAGCTGTGCATTTGTGGAGGTGTTAGTTTTTAGCTTATTTTTCATATAGTATAGTTTTAGAGTAGGTGTAGGAGTAGAATAGTGGTAGCTTATTTTAGCTTATTATTGTAAAAGCTTTTTAGCTTATTCTCAACTTATTGTATTGGCTTATTTTTCATGAATGAAGATGTTGATTTTAAGGTTGGTTTTTATTAATGCTTATTTACTTTTTTACTTTTCTTTATGTTTATTCTTCTACTCTTTCTTTTCTTTTGCTTATTTCCAAATAAGCTCATGCTTGTAGCTTATTTTTTGGATCCGATCTCTTAAGCTTATATTCTAATAAGCTTCTTTAATAGCTTATTTAGACTAGCTTATTTTAAATTAATTTTGATTTAGAGCTTTTCGAGTGAGCTTATTTTAGCTTATTTTCGATTGCTTATTTTTCTAGCTTATTGTTTTTAGATCTAATCCTTAAATATACCCGTCTCTTGTTCACTTGATTGAACACCTTAGTTTCGGGTGGATTTAGATCTAAAGTTTTCATCTTTTTATTAGCTTATTGTCTTTAGAATAAATTCTAAAATAGCTTTTGCTTATCTCGTCTTTTTCTCTTTTCTTGTCTTTACTTTTTCAAAAGTGCTTATTGTTTGATTAAGCTCGATTCGAATGCTAAAAAGGGTGTCATGAGTCTCCTACTCGACTTATTCATTAAGTCTTGAGCACCTTTATCTTCAAGAGCTTATTATTTAGCTTATTTAGTCATAAAGTTCTAAACTTTACTAGTTTTTCTTATAGCTTATTAAGCTAGGGCTTATTTCGAAGGTTACTTGTAGCTTATTTGAGAATTCGGCTTATTTATAAGCTTATATTCTTCATCCTTTCTTCGAAAAAGCCTTGATAGCTTTTTAGCTTATTCTAGTTTTTATTTCAAAAGTAGTTTTTTTTATATAGATTTAATCTAGTTTTAGCAAAATTAGTTTTCAAAATAGCTTATTTTTCTAAAAAAGTTTTCATCTTATTAGCTTATTTTGTCTTAACTTTTCATGTCTTATTTCTTATTCCATCCTTCTACATCTAAGGCCGGAGCTTAAGGGTCTTATAAGGTTGATAAATAGATAAAGTTTTGATCTTTATGGTTTTTATGGAAGTAATTAGTAGATAAAGTTGACACCTTTATTTGCTAATTAGTGAAGTAGAAGCTTTTTAAGTGATAAGCTTATTTGTTTATTAAGTTTGTAAGATCGGGTGGTTTTATATCATTGCGGTTTTTCATTTCGGGTTCTATTTTCTAATCTCTTTTCAATACTTAGAATAGAAATATTTTATCGTTCCATAATATATTTGCGTATTTGATTTTTGCCATGCTTAGTGTAGATTTATTTTTGTCGTTAAATGCTATGTTTGTTCCATAATATATTTACATATTCTGTATTTTTGCCGATGCTTGTGATAGATTCTATTTTCATATGCTACGCGTTAAACACCTACTCGCTATCTCTGGACAATCTATTACTCTATCTGCGTTATAATTGAAATTTCGTTACTACTAATGAAGCAGCACTCTGACGATGTACTGCCCGCAATATTTTTACTTGTGTTTGCTAAGTGATTAGTGATTTGGAATTTAAGTGCGGTTTTAAAAAGGTCTAAAAAATTAATAGTTATTAGAATTTTCCAATTTACATACCGTCATTTACTTTTAATGCAATTTAAATACTTGTCATTTATTTTAAAAAGCATTTTACTTTACTTGTCATTTAATTTCTTAAAATTTGTTTTTTAGGATTCTAATTCGTTAAACCTAAGCCCACACTTAAAGAACATTTCACGTCACTTAGCAAGCATATTTGTCATTTATATCTTTTACATCAATTTTAGTTTAATCTTTTAGTTTTTAATCTTAGAATTAATATTAGTTTAATTTTTAGTATAAAAATAGTTTAAAACCAAAACCAAAAACTTAAATGACAATCAAGCTCGATTTACAACTTGAACGTAGATTTCCATTCATCTCTCGCCGAGGAAAACGATACCCGTGTTGATTACTAATTATTTTTTCCTAAGAATAATTTGTATGATACTTTGCTTACGTATACGTATATGTATTTTCTATAAATATATATATAATATCTGAGGGTTTATTTGATTCAAGCGTTGTAACAAACGAACGACATTAAAAATGGCACCGTTGCCGGGGAGAGGTGTAGCGATTTTTACGGGATTGTTTGTGTTCGAGCCTTGAAGATCCTTTCTTCAGAAAGTTTATTTTCGTTCTTATAAAAAATATAAAAATCCAAAAATATTTTTCTTCTTATTTTTATTTTTCCTTTTCTTTTATAAATATTAAAAATACCAAATTTTTTTATTATCTTTATAAAAATTTAAAAAAATATATCCTCCTTTATCCTCTTACTTCATTTAATTATTATATTCTTTATCCTCTTATCCGTTTAATTCTTTGACATGTCTTCGTATAACCATTTTGGTTGCTCGTGGTGTGGAGGTCCATTTAATGGTGGAAACTGTCCGAGCTGTAGCAGTGTAGGATCCAGAAATGAGTTTGTCTATGACCTAAATCCTTATTCTTATAATAAAACACCAAACTTCTTCAACCAACCTCCACAACCCCAGTACGAGACATACTCGTGTGAGTTATGTGGGAACGATTCTCACTATGGGTTTGATTGTCCACCAGAGGTACCGCTTATCTATGAGCAGGAACCGTGCTACAATCAAAACTTTAGTGATAATTATTATCCACAAAATTCACTGAGTTTTTCTCAACAATATCTTTGCTGTGATAACTATGGGGGTCCTCATGCGACTTTTTAGTGTCACCCGATGAACCAAAATTTCAATTCTTTCGGTTTTGACCATATTCAACCCCCACAGCAGTTCGATAATCATCAGCCTTAGGAAACTCTAGAAGTCACTCCTTTTGTTGAAAGTAAAGAATGGATTGAAACAAATAACGAGCTTTATAAAATGACGGAAGATTTTACGGAAAGAATGAATCAAGAGTTACATAAGCAGGAGGTTTTACTTGTAGCTCAAAGAGAGCAAGAATTACTTGCCCAAAAGCAAGCAGCTCAGGAAAATCAAGTTCCCTCACCAAATTCCGTTTTTCGTCAACTAATTGAAGAAACGTGTGGCACAAAAGTTTATGAAGAGCAAAAGCAAAATATGGAAGATACGATGCTAGATCTGCTTGAAATTTGTTGACAAAAAGAGCTTTATTGTATTCATAATAATGTTGATAATCTAATTGAAAGTGCTCTTAATTCTAAACTTATCTTGATTAATTTGAATTCTTAACGTCTCAATAAGGAAGAGCAGGAAGTTAAGAATATTGCAGAGCCGGCAGCTAAACGTCAAACTCGTATTACATCGTGTTTGCAGAATTTCAAAGTTATTTCTAGAGAGAGTACTATTCCTTTGAATAAAACACCTCAAATTTCTCTGATTAATGCAATCACCCATGATTTACCAACCGAAGAACCCGAGGACTCTCTCATAATGGGGAATGAGGAACTTAGCACTATTCCTGAAAAGGAATAAAACAGCCATTGGCTCCAAATGGGTATTCAGGAACAAGAAAGATGAGCATGGCATAACCACCAAAAACAAAGCAATACTGGTTGCACAAGGTTATAGTCAGTAAGAAAGAATTAACTATGATGAAACTTTTGCACCAGTGGCAAGGAAGGAAGCCATCAGGATATTCCCTACCTTTGCTACATACATGAACTTCATAGTTTTCCAAATGGATGTCAAAAGTGCCTTCATGAATGGTAAACTAAAAGAAGAGGTCTATGTAAAAGAGCCTCCTGGCTTTGAAAATAGTGAGTTTCCTGACTATGTTTGCAAGCTTGATAAAGCTCTTTATGGACTAAAACAAGCTCCTAAGGCATGGTATGAGACTCTATCTACTTTCCTTATTCAAAATAAGTTTGCCAGGGGAAGAATAGATAACACATTGTTTATCTATAAATCAAAAGGAGATGTCCTCCTTGTTCAGGTATATGTAGATGACATCATATTTGGCTCAACAAGTTATAAACTTTGTAATAGTTTGAAAAATTGATGACAAAAAAATTTGAAATGAGTATGATGGGAGAACTCACCTACTTCCTTAGGCTGCAAATCAAGCAGGATGATAAAGGAATATCCATTTGTCAAGAACAATACACTAGGAACTTACTCAAGAAATATGAAATTTCTGACTATTCCTCAGTGAACACACCCATAGTGTAGAAAACTAGAGAGGGGGGGGGGAGGGGTTGAATAGTTTTACCAATTAAAACTTTAATTTAATTGTTTGGTTGTTGTAGATCTATTTGTTTATGATGATTAATAAATATAAATTATAAAGCATAAAGGATATAAGACACATATATTTATAGTGGTTCGGCTACAAGGTTACCATCCTTACCATACTCCACACCTGAGTTCACCTACTCGAGAGTTTTGAATCCACAGACACAATACTCTTCAACCGGCGGAGAAGCCTCACACGGGACCGCTTACACCTTTTAACGGTAAAAGCTAATACCGATTCTTCATAATGGTAGAATCAAACCACACACGCGTTACCCTTATACAGTACTAAGCTATATACAACCATGGACTCTAAAGGATGAACAAAACCCATCAATCCTTACCCCTCTAGTCAAGGTGTTAAGCATCATTAAGGGGGGGATTTAAAACAAAGATAGATTCAACCCTAACGAATCCTACCGAATGTATTACATATCCCAAGTGCTCTAAACACAATGTAATACACGTCTTTATAATCTATGATGATTGATGAAGCATGGAGATACTGAATAAAATATGATACTCAAAATGAAATGTAAGTCGTCTACAAGTTTTTCCTTGTTGCTTGATCTCATATCCCAAGTCGTTAAAACTTCTCCTATAAGAAATTTACCTACAACACAAAAATGCATAAAAGTATTCATGAATCAATGATCCATATGTAAGCTGAATATGTAAGTAGAAAATCTATTCTAATTGATACTTAAAACAATAAAATGGTTTGGTATTTATAGCTAAAAAGAGATACTGAGCCATTCCATTGCTTCAATGGAACCTGGCCAATGCAAAGTAATAGAACGGCCAATATTAGCCCGGTTCTTGGTGGTTCCATCACCTCAATGGAACCGGGCAATGCAACTGGAGAGAACCGGCCATCTGACAGAAAATCCGAATTTAGATTTCAAAATATCTTGTCTAGATATGTTTTGAGGTCATGCATGATGTATAAAAAATTCTTCCTTTTATACAAACTTACTTTTAATGTCTACTTTGTAAAATAAGAATTTATTGTCTTTACTTTGAACATTTTTATTCTAAATATATATTTAAATATTTTATAAGATCTAAAGTAAATATGTAAAATATGATGTGTGAGATAAATGAGATGATAGTTGAGTTAAAAAGCTATTGGTTTAAAAGTAGTAAATTTATTTTCTACTTCTAATTATTTTATGTTTTGTTATCGACAAAACATAAATTAGATTGTTAAAATATAAGAAAACTTTTTTAAAACTGTTTTATTTGTATTAACACATGGTTCCTCCAAACAACTTAGGTCTTGACCTTGCTGGGAAGCCAATCAATGAGACCTCATATAGGGGAATGATTGGATCACTGATGTACCTAACTGCAACAAGGCCTGATATCCAATTCTCTACTATCTTATGTGCAAGATATCAGTCCAATCTAAAGGAATCACATCTCACTGCTGTGAAAAGTGTGGTTTGGGCCAGGAATCGAATATGCAGGCCAAACTTTAAAATAGGAACGTTGTGTGAACTTTTGATGGTTTAAGGACCGAACATGCAATTTGGCCAAACCACATGGACCATTTTTGCAATTTACTCTAAGATAAATAAACCGTACTGATATTATCACAATAAACTATGGTGGCTGACTATAAGGGGGTGGGGGAGTGAAGCTTGCGAAGTGGAATCTGTAACAAGTCTCAGCCACTACATTGGCAACATCACGATACTCAACCCAGGCACTTGAACGACATAGAATATGTAGGATTATTTAATTCATAACACGGTGATGATTCTTGTGATTGGGCTTGTTTCTAGAGAGAGAAACACATAGAGAGATTTTCTAGAAAGAGAGTGAATGTGTTTAAAGTGAAAATGATTATTGACTAGCTTGCCTCTTCCAAAGTTGGAAGAGGCTTATATAGTTTTTACAAAATACCAGGTATTAGTACCCGGCTTAAAACTGAAAGACATACGATTGAAGATTAAACTACGAACTATTATAAACAATAAATATACGGGGTGACCAAGTCTTTTACTCATATATAACAATCTCCCCCTAAGGGAGGTCACCCTTGAAAACACTAGACTTAAGCTCTTACAGCTTGCAGTCTTTTGATTTTATCATAGGTTGGACACTAAACGTGCTTTTTTGTTCGTGATCCTAAAAGTTTATTCAATGAATAATGACAGCAATACATATGTCACACATGAATAATTGTAAGTTGTAAACTGTATGAAAATCATAAAAGGAAATGGCTTAAAAAAAATTAAAAAATAAATAATAAAAAAAATATAAAAAATTCAAACAAATGGTTAAAACGGGGGTGCTTGCGAATTAAATGATTTTTGAACCTTTTAATGGACATTTTTTGTTCTTGTTTGATTGTGAGGGGTTATATGTTAAAAGGGGTGATATGTGCAAAATACACATATCCGTTATTGCTTAAAAAGGCCCAATTAAACCCAAAACGGACCAAAAATAGCAAAAATATGCTTGTATTTGTGTTTTGTGTGTGCAGGTACGGATATATCAAAAATCACAAGAAAACAGTCAAAAACGGGCAAGCACGGACACGAGAACGGAAGAGTGCACAAAAGCCGGAAGCAAAGCCAAGGAAAAGTCAAACCCTCAGTCAAACAGTGGTCAACATGGTCAACCAAAGTCAACTCATAAAAGACAAAACCCAAAAATATTCCACTTTGGTCCTCCAACTTTCAGAAAAGTCCAAAAATAGTCCTTGGACCTTAATGGGCCTCAAAACCTTAAAAAAACCATACCCGGATACCATATTAACCAAAAGCCCAAAACCATAAACCCATTAACCAAGCCCTATACCCTTTTATGAAACTACAAGGACTTGTCCTGCCATTTTTGAAAGTAGTTTTTACACTACAAATGTGATATCAAAAGACAAGGACCATTTGTGCAATTTCACCAAAACTTCCCAACTGAATTAAACGTTTTCAGTATAAAAAAGCGCCATT
The DNA here is from genome assembly GCA_026074375.1 of Tanacetum coccineum. NCBI lineage: Eukaryota > Viridiplantae > Streptophyta > Magnoliopsida > Asterales > Asteraceae > Tanacetum > Tanacetum coccineum. The sequence goes on along the minus strand of BQNB010054637.1, from coordinate 22,179 downwards.
TCTTTTTACTATTTCATCGTCATCAACAAATTACCTTAGGGTTAAATCAAAGGGGTTTTGGAAATTGATGGGCAAGGAAGTCAATTCAAGAGCTCACAAGTACAATGGCAGGGTCAAATGGGTCAAATCAAGAGTCTTCATTAGCTCTCAAGCCAAGAGGCCACGTCAGGTTGAAGAAAGCACATGGATATGGTGAATTTGTACTCATTTCACTCTCAAAAGAAGCACAAATGAGCCTCAACATGGATTGCCACGTTGGCAATCCGTGTGAGGTCATTTAGTGATCCAACGGATGTGATTAACTCCCCAATGATTGGTTGATCTAATGGCAGAGATTGATGGGCGCCTCTAACAAACTCAAGGCCTAGAAGCTTCATGGATCAGCTATAAATAGCACTCTCACTTCACACACACGACATCTTTTTCTTTTCTAGTTTTTTAGCTTAGTGTAGCCTTTAGAAGCTTATTGTAATTTTGATCAAATTGTAATTTCTTTTTAATGGGCAAATCAGTTTTTTTAAATTAAAGAACTTAGTTTATTTTTGTGCATACAAGCTCTTTTACTTTCAAACTTTTAAGCTCTCCTCAATAATCTATCTATCTCAGAAGCTAATAAGCTCATATTAAGCTCTCAAGAGTCTCTAAGCTCTTGATTTGAGCTTAACCAGCCTTAATCTTACCTTAACAGTTAAAAATCATTTAAATTTCTATAATTTAACCTTCAACATTTGGTATTGGAAGCTTTGTGAAGTTGGTAGTTAATGGAAAACCAATAAGGATTTAACTCCTACTTATATTAAGCCAAGGAGAGCTTTAGCTGCCTTAATTGGTACCCTCTTTTTAAGCTAGAGGTTTAAGTAAGTTTTTCTTAAAATTCATTGCATTTTCATTATCTAGTTTAATAGTTATAATCTAGTTTACTCTTAATTGCTTATTAGTTTAAGTTATCTGCTTAATTGAGTTTTTGTCAACTATTGTGCTTAAAGTTAACTGGTAGCATCTGTTATTAGCTTAAGTCTCTTAATCTTTGTTCGCATTCTCTTGTTATAAAACTCATAAAAACCAAAATATATATATATATTTAGAGTAGCTCTTAATCTGTTTAATCCAGCTTAATCTGTTGTTAGATCATGTTAATTAAGGTTAGTATAAACTATTAATTAACTGGTATCATAGGTTTAGTTGTTGGATTTGAAAATCCAAGCTTAATCAAATCTGTCATCTCTTAAAAAGACCAATAAAAGGGTTTTGTTTTAAGGCAGTTTGAACCTCATATAGTAAAATAATTTTTAGTGCAATCACTACAGTTAGCTTTAGTTTCCTTAAGACAAAGGAAAACAGTTTTTAAAAGTTAGATTTAATTTTTCAAAAAGTTATGGCTTAACTTGTAGGTCTTAGCACCAGGGCAAAAAGTGCCATTTGACTTACTTGCTTAATCTTGATCCAAGCTCTATGAGCTTTTGTTTATGCTTGAATTATGTTTGAAAACACTCACTAAGAGTGTATAAGTGCAGGTTTACCCATTTGATAACCTGCACTTTTTGTTTTTGCATTTTGCAAAGTACATCAGCAGAACATATCCAGTTCCTGCTGTCACTTTTATTTCAATTCTTAGCTAGGCAAACATAACTTTTAGGAGCTTATAGTTAAATAGGATATAGTATAGATATAGCTTAATATAGAATAATGCTTAATTTTAATTCCCTAGCTTATTTCATAGCTGTAAATTAGCTGTCAAAAAGCCAAAAATACTAAAAAAGCCAAAATAGTATGATAGAAATTTAGCTTATTAAATTTTGAATCCTAGCTTAAGGTGGTAGAATTTATAGCTTAAATAGATAGATATAACCAGTTTTAATAAGTTTGTAAGTAGCATTAAAGTCTAGAATTATTCTTTTGAGTATGTAAGCTTATTTGGATTTTTGCTTATTGTTTTTGTCTTCTGAGTTTGCTTAGTTCATGATCAATTTCAGAAGCTTAAAAGTAGTTTAAGCATTTATTTCTTTTCATTTATAGATTAAGCATATCATAAGCTCATTAGAAAATTTATATTATCTTTCCTTTTAACATTTTGAACTAATATTTGAGTTTTTTATAGCTTATTTTCTAAACCAAGAGTTTCGTCCCACTTTTCTGGGTCAGACTGATAAATAAGCTCTTATTGAGCTTATTTGTGGCTTTTAGATATAAGTCTTTTCATTAAAGTTGTTCTTATCAAGCTGTTCTACAACTTTTCAATTTTGAGTTTTTCCTAAAAAACATTTTTTTAAACTTCAACTTATTTAGGGGCTTATTAGGACTTTGGTTGTTATCGGGTTAGGTCCTCAGGGACCATTCTTGTAATTTTTCCGTTTCATTTATTTCTTAGTTAATCCTTCCCTGTTAAATGCTTTAGCCCCGTTAGCCCTTATGTCTTTTACACAGTTAGTCCCTAAGTTAGTGATTAATTAGTTTTATTTAGTTTTAATTAATAATTAGGGTTAGGTTTTAATTAGTTTAATTAAACTTTATAAAAAGCATAAAATTAAGGCTTTTTATTTTTTAGGAAATTTTGCACATTTTCTTTATTTAGTGTAATTTTATAAAATATTTTTAGGACTTATTTTAATAGTTTTATAATTTTATATTTTTTAATTCGTTTGAAAGTTTTTAATAAAAACTATCTTTAAATCTAAAAAGCCAAAAATAATAATTTTTTTTTCTAAAATTTTCTTTTTACTTATTTTACTTAGGAAAAATATAATTTCAATTATTTTCTATTTCTTTTTATTTTTAGGATTTAATTAGAATTAAATAGTTTTTAATTGATAAAAAATTCAAAAATAATCAAAAAAATATTTTTCTTTTTCTTAAAATTTTCTTTTATCCTAATTTAGGTTTAGAATCTTAGTTTGCAATTTTAGGGTTTAATTTTAGTCTATTTGCCTAATTGTCGCGTTTTATTTGTTTTCCGTATTTGTTTAATTGTTTAAATTGCCTTTAATTTTCAATTTTAATTGTTGCTTTTTATTTAGTAGATATAGATTATCAAAAATATCTTTGCTTTATTCAAGTCATAATCCGGATTAAAACGAGGTTTCAATTTCACTAGTCGTTGGGGAAACGACCCGGGTGATCATATTTATCCGGTTAAATATACGTATTATATATTATATTATATATATTTTTGAGAGTGAATTTTATCAAGGGTTACTTGGTAATTTTCTTAATTGCTCTTTTGAATATTATATTTTATATTGTATTTTATTATGTATCTAAACTGCAATCACTTATTACTGCTTATCTTTGCTTATTATTGTTTATGTCTGCTTATATATGTTGTTTTATGCTCATTCATGCCTTGTTATAGCCTAGATTTACTTTGTTCTTGATTTTTCTTTAAAACGTTCTTTTATAGCTAAATCTGCTTATTGCTTATTTGCTTACTTTTAGTGCTTAACTTCTGTTGAAGATTGCTTATTTATGCTCAATTTGCTCTTACATTTATCTGTTTTTCATAACCTTAGCTTAAATCATTAAGAATCAAGTTAAAAATGGAAAGTTGTCTTTTAAAGGGGTGTTTGGGTCAGTAGGAAAAATGGGTCAAAAATGGTCTTAAAACCATTTGGGTCATTGAGCCAACTTTCATAAGCTCTTTTAAGCTGTTTTAAGCAGTTTTCAAAAGTTTTCAAAGTCTAAAACTCTTTTTCAAGGTATTAAGTATTCATGGTTTGAATCTGTGACATTTGTTCCTTTGATATCAGCTTATTTAGTTAGCTTTTCATAAATGGTTGTTAAGTGTTATTCTCATGCTTGTTTTATAGTCTAAATGCAGTAGGGTAGAAGAGTTTTAAGTTTGCAAGAGTGTTTTTGGTTTTGGTTTAAAATCTGTCATAATATAGTTGTCTTTTTGAAAAAAAAAACAGCTTTTTCAATTGCTTTTTCTGGCTTATTCTTAATTTCAAAATGCTTTTTGAAAGATGATACTTGTTCTTTGAGGTTTAAATTTAATCTGTTTTGAGGTCTTATATCCATAAGGATCTGTTTGATTGCTTATTTTTAAGCTCAAAAGTAGGGTTTTGTAAAGATTGAAAAAATTTTCTAAGTGTTGTAATCTGTGCAATAAGCACTTTTCAATTAGCTGTTTAACTGCTTACTTGATTTTCAAACTCATTTTTCTTTGTTGCTTATTATAGCTTATTGGCCAAGCTTTTTGGTGGTATAAGCCATTAAGCCATAAGGTTCCATTTACTAGCTTAAAAATAAGCTAGAAAATACCCTATAGGCTGTTTGGTTAAAAGTTTGGCTAGAAGCTTATCTGCTTATTTAAGCTTATTTGCTTATTGTTTTTGCTTAATTTAGGTTTAGTACTGCTTATTAGGATAGTTTTAATCAATTTTAGCTTATTTTATCTAGGTTAGAGCTTCTTTGAGCTTAATGCATTTGTAGCTTAAAATTTCAAGTATAAAAAAAGCCCTTGGTGATTCTGTTTTTTTAGCTTAGTTTAGCTTATCCTGTTAGCTTATTCTTGTTCTTACTTGCTCATTAGGTATAGAAGTTTTTCTGTTTTAGCTTATTTGTCTCTTTAGTTGCTTATTTGTGATTAAAAAGTAAAGTAGTTTAGCCTTTAAATAACTTAGTCTAAATTAAGCATT
>BQNB010054636.1:2264-39458 GCA_026074375.1 Tanacetum coccineum | reverse complement strand
GAACACCACTATAGCTTTTAAGCAAATAAAAAAAATTTAGGGTCGACATTGTCGACCCAAAGTCTCAAAGACAATGTCGACCTTAATTTTTTAATAATTAATTTGTTTTTAATATTAAAACGTTTTTAATAAAGAAAAAAAGATTAGGGTCGACATTGTCGACCCAAAGTCTCAAAGACAATGTCGACCCTAAAATTAGTCAACTTTTATAGTGGAAATGTTGTGGTCCCCACTGTCGACCCAAAATGCATAGGAAAAAGTCGACCCAAAGAATTTTGGGTCGAATCGTTTGGGTCGACATGTTAGGGTCGAAATTGTCGACCCTAAGTACTTTGGGTCGACACTCTTTGTAACTTAGGGTCGAAATTGTCGACCCTTAACCCTTATATTGTTGTAGTGAATATAGATGATGGTGTTCTGTTTCTTTTAGTCATATCACCATGTTGTTAATTGCTCTTATGATGCAGGGTGACATTACTAACTTAGCTGTAAATCTAAACAATAGTTTGGTGGCATCCGTGTCAAATGACTACAATATTCGTGTTGTAAGTATTCTTTTTTACATCAACATTAACATTCTTATCTTGCCTTTGTTTTGTCCTCATATTGTTTTTTGTATTCTAGTGGCGTTTGCCGGATGGATATCCAGGGACGGAACTTGACAAGTATTATTGGAGGGGCCAAACTATAATGTATTTGTTTTAGGGGGGCCAATTTACATTTTCTTTTAACATTTGTACTAATAATGCTTAGCACTACAAAGTATAAGGATTAAAAATATACTTGTGACTGAAAATTTTGGGGGGGCCGGAACCCCTCCCGGTCCCCATTAAGTTCCGTCCTTGCCTATAAAGTAATTTACGGATCACAACGAATAGAGCATATAGAACTTCATTCTATCTATATACAAAGTTTTACGGTCTCGAATATCAGATACAGTTACAAACACTCGTTATTGAATTTCATTCCAATTAAATTAACCGCAAATCCTATCTACTTGTAAACAGATATTTTGACTTATAAATTAGCAAACTAAATGAGGATTAAAATTAACTGATAATAAAGTTATAACAAACTCACCGGATGAATATATGAATCGAACTCAAATCGATTCAAATCAAAGTTAGGTAAAGCATCAACACCAATCAAGTTAAATCATAGTAATAGGTATATGAGAAACTAAACGGTTACTGAATTTGTAAAGTTTGTTATAATTGTGTGTGTGTGTGTTTTTGTAGTTAGTGTGTGTCAGGTAATGAAATGAAATGAAAGGGGGGAATAAGAAGTGAGAGGGTGAATAAGTAATAATAATACGTGGCAAGCATGCAAAATGAAGGTGGAATAGTATGGACTGTTGGATTGGAAATTGATCGAGTGGAGATGAGGAGGAGTAAGGTGTTTTGTCCGTTGGTTTGACTACTCCAAGACGACGCAACGAATAACATGAGTTGTTTAATTAAAGATTCATTTTTTAGAGAGACAAATCGAATATTTACTGTGTATTCTAATGAAAAGTCTTAGAGATTTATGTAAGAAATAGTGTTTGTTGTTGGTTTTCCCAAGTCCTTTTAATGACCCTATTTTATATTGGTGAACCTTCTCATTGGCCTGTGAGTGTTGTCTTGGCTTTCTTCAATCTAAATTTTTAGCAATGAGTTCTAGCTCATGATAATAATACTGGAATTAATAACTATAACTGTGTAATAAGTAATTAGATACACAAATAGACTAAACAAAGAACAACTGACCCGCCATCATGAAGTAATAGCTCCCCGGAAATAGCGGGGAAAACTAACACTTATGTGCGTGCATAGATAGATAGATAGATGCTACCATACAGCAGAGTTTAAGCACTTCATCGTATTAGAAGTATTACGGGATAGTTCTTCAGTTATACGGGGTAGTTATATAGTTTCTGTAACCGTCGATCTTAAAGGTTTACAACTGTTCTTTGTATAGAGTTGCAACCGTTCTTATATTCTCAATCTTATCCTAACACATCTATGCTCTGGAAGATAAGACACAGCAATAACAATACAACACATACAAAACGCAAAGGTAAAGCTTCATATCTGTCAAATGAAATTCAAATATTTAAATTCAATGCTAAAAGATCCCCCAAAATAAGATTATATGGTAAACCAGATCTAACGAACACACTTCTCACCAGAGCAGATAACGTTTAAATAGTAAAAGCTCCCATCGTATGAATGAGGAATCAGTTAAACACGAATAGATATTATATTATATCCTAGAGTGATTAGTACCAGATGTCCAGATCTAATACACACCTAGACGCCTAGTAATCTCTATCCATCCATTTTTTAAATATTCATCATACTCAGCGCATATGCCAGGCATTGGCGATAAAATATTGCCTAACCCATCTACCTCGCTCAGCTATTTCCCTCCCCACTTAGAGAGTTCGTTTGTTTGGGTTTCCGTAGCTTTCCCTCAAAACATCTTATTATCCATCATTCTCGCTTGTTATAAAGTCTACACACTCTCTTACCATCTAAACTTGTCTCCAAAAAGTATATATCTTTTAAGAATCATGTTTGTTATTCAAATTAAAGTTTAAAGTTGTTTAGAAAAAATTAAAATAAACCGACTAATAAATGTGAAAAGCTACATAATTTTTTAAACATATATAAAAAATGGATTTTTGAATTTAGATCACCGAATATTTTAGTACATTAAGGTGAAATTAATCATAAAAAAAATAAATAGATAATATAGATATGTTCAAAATTGAAAATAAAAGTGATTTTTTAATTAAGAAGTGATCACTGTCACTCTATGATGTGATTTTTATAAAATAAGAGGGCTGGTCTAGATCTGCACCTACATTATCCTTAATTTTGTTGGGACACACTTTGTAAATGCTTTATATAATAGTATAGATAAGAAGTGACACATGTCACTTTATGATGTGATTTTATAAAATAAAATGACATGGTTAAGATCTGCACCTCATTAAAATTTTTTTTTTAATTTTTTGATGGTACCCACATTATAAATGCTTTATATAGTAGTATAGATAAGTATAGAAGTATAGATTCATCTAAAAAACTATTGAAATTAAAGACACTTGATAGTTCCATGCATCAAACTCTGCAATCGCCATTGTATATTACTAACCAGTTGACTTTGACCACATCACACCTGAATACTTTCAACAAAACTAATCTATAAAAATAACTCCATCTTTTCCTCAAGTAGCTAATCTACATCACCAAAAATACGTCACAACAACAATCTATAATCTAATCTACATCACCAAAATACATAACGCAAACTAATAGATCTCCTACTCGTTAACAAATACAACAGAACTCGAAATGGCATCTAAAAACAAAATACATAATCGCTACATATTCAAATTCTTCTATCGATATACATACCTAAGCTAAGCTATTGTACAGTCACTACATATAAACTAAATTATGCTCAATACTCGATCATAGCCTATATACACTATTTTACGATCACTATCAGAGATTCATTATATCAAATTATCTCCATACCTATAAAGTAATTTACGGATCACAACCTAATGAGTTATGACTTACGAATAGAACATATAGAGCTTCATTCTATCTATATACGAAGTTTTGCCATCTCGAATATCCGATACAGTTACAAACACTCGCTATTGAAATTCATTCCGATTAATTAACCGCAAATCCTATCTACTTGTAAACAGATATTCTGACTTATAAATTAGCAAACTAAATGAGGATTAAAATTAACTGAAAAACACAAACTCCACCGACGAATATAGAATGCGAACTCAAATCGATTCAAATCAAATGTTAGTAAAGACTATTCAACACCCAATCTATGTTAAAATCAGGAGTTATCAGGTTATATCAATAAACTAAACGGTTACTGGATTTGTAAAGTTTGTTATAAATTTGTGTGTGTTTTGTGTGTTTTGTAGTTAGTGTGTGTCAGGTTAATTGAAATGAAAATGAATGGGGGGGGGAATAAGAAGTGAGAGGGTGAATAAGGAATTCTATAAACGTGGAAGCAGCAAAATGAATGGTGAATAGTATGGACTGTCTGGATGGAAATTGATCGGGTGGAGTATGAGAGGAGTATGGTGTTTTTTCCTTGGTTTGAGCTACTCCAAGAGGAACGCAACGAATAACATGAGTTGTTTAATTAAAGATTCATTTTTTAGAGAGACAAATCGAATATTTAAGGCCCGTTTGTTTGGAGGGTTTTGCTTTAAAGATTAGGATTTGGGTTAAAATACTATGTTTGGTATGTGTGTAGAGGGTTTAAAAGTGGGATTCATCTCCAAAAATAAAGGTATACACAAATCTGGTCACAATAGCCTGGTTTTGTATGTAACCACTGACAAGGCCTCACCTTTTTGTTCTTTTCCAAGTTTGAAATCGTATATCATGTTTGCAACCACATATTATTATTATTTTATTTATATATCAATTATTTTTTACTTTTATGTTTTAATTTAGTTTAAAAAAATATATTTTTTAAAAATTCGAATCCTAACCCAATATAAAGCAAACAACATTTTATAAAGCAATTCAATTACTCCTATATATTTTCTTTTAACCTAATCCAAATCCAAATCTAAATCTTAAACCCACCTACAAACCAAACGGACCCTTACTGTGTATTCTAATGAAAAGTCTTTTTCAATAGTTAACATGTATGTTTGGCGAAGATACCATTAACAAAAAATAGCAGCGGAAAGCAGTAGTAAGAAACCGTAGTTGTTTGTTTCGATAGTCATAATTAATAAATGAAATCGTTGGTTGCTCGTAAATGCTACTAGAAATAGCGTTTTGATTTAGAGCGGTTAGGAAAAGTAGGAATATTAGTTGCTTGTTTCCAAACAAGCATTTTGCACAAAACGCTAACTGTTATTTGCTAGTTACTTCAAAACGCTCATAAACACTTGCTATCAAACATACTCAATGACACATCACAAATTTATCTCAAAAGTTTTAAGCTACACGAACTCATCTTATCTTATCTTATCTTATATATATAAAGACTGGGTTTTCTAATTTTATGTGGAGTATTGAAGTTTTGTAACCCTTGCTGTGAAAGTTGTACCATACCGTGTGAATAAATGGCATAATCGAGTTGGTTAATTGCTCCTACTAGAAAACCAATATGATGAATATCAACAGTTCCATCTTCGCGAACCATCCACCGCCCCAACACCATTATCTCTTCCACACCTCTCTCCCCTTCTCCCTCCTCTTTCACACTCATACGCAAATATTGATCAAACCCACAAACCAGAAAAAAAATGCAGTGATTGATTCATGCCTAAATCAAATTAATTATGTAACTTTATTAAACCTGATTAAACTATGATGAAGATGTAGAAAAAGATTGCATGCAACAAGCTTTACAATAAAAATCAAGGTAGTTTTTTTACCTAATTTATGTGTATTAATGAATTAACGAACTGGGGTTTTTCTTCAACTAATTGAATTAGGTAATTGGGGTTTAAGTCCGGATTCATGATAACACCCAGGGTTTCGATTGAAATTTAGGTTAACACGAAATTTGGGGTTTTTTTGTTTTGGCTGGTTTTTTTGATGTAGCTTAGGTTTAATCTGAATTTTGTTTGTTTTTGTTGATATTTTTTTGCAAGAGGATGAGGATAGGAGGCTTGGAAAAACTCACAACCTTAGTTTTCTTACTTTTGTAAGCTTATCACTTATAGCTTATGAACCTAAGTAAGTTTATTTCCAATCTTTTTGTGCATCCATTTTTATGAAAGTAAGAAGTTTACGGGATAATATGCGAAATTAGACGTGTGTCTTGGCGCGAAATTAGACCCCCGAGTCATCCTTAAAGGATATATGAAAGTCTGTTTGTTATTAGAACATGGATACTTCCTGTAGGATATCATAATAAGTACATATGTTTTGCTATCCCAAATGTGATATTAGAAACAGAACTAACATAAATAAAATGATGAAATTCAGAAGTTGTATTGAATTTTAGGATCTTTGAGAAATTACGAGGAGGATGAGGAGGATTGAGGAAGAGGCTAGGCATTTGGCTAATATTTGTGAGGTTTGTCTTTGCTTTTTATATAAAAAATATTTGGCGGGGTTTTAAAGCTGTGGTGTCAAGTGAAATAGTTGGTGGCTTAATTTATGGGTATGGTGTTTTTTGAATCATTATTTTACTGATTTTGTTTTCAAGCCACGTGAATAGCCGGCTCGCCTAACCATGGTTGTTCGATCAGTTGCAAATCGTTAGGTATATATGTTACATTGTAGTTTTCTATGTGATTTTTTGGTATGATCATTTGTCTTTAATTGCTTCCTTCATGTTTTAGATAGGTGTTCTGATTGAAATCATCATGAATTCAATAAACTCAAAGGTGTGTGTTTATCGCCTTCATTATTCATTTGAAAAGTTCAGTCATAAATGCGTAAATGAATTTCCATTTGAATGTAATGGATTTTTAGTTGAGTTCACTTATCAAGTCTTTTATTTCTTAAATTATGATTCACTAATAACGCTTCATTAATAATGTCAAAATATTCATTTTGACAGTAAGTCAGCAACGAAACACCTTTAAAGGATGGTTCAACATTGTTTTGTAGCGTATACTAGAGATAGGAATATTAATGTTTTTAGGTATATTTGTGTGTCTTTTTTAATCTATATGATGATGGCTTATACAGAATTACACTTTGGTTTGCTTCAAGAAGCTGTGTGAGTTAGGATGTGAAAATTGATTGGAATTTGTTGGCAAAAATGTCACATTATGGGAGCAGAATAAAGTGAGATCAATATCAGGTGTGTAATAGAATGTTATTTGCCAGTATGTTTTATTCCCATGTGCTTAGTTCCTCATAAAATAAGCAAATAAGTTAATGAGCACTTAGTTATTCAAGCACAACGTTCTTTCATCAAAACATTCCAACCCACAAGTTCAGCGTTATATATTGCTTTACTATCATATTGATGGGATGTGGTCAATCACAATGAGTCATGGTGGCATGCTGGAGCTTTATCTTTGGTTCGTTCATCTCACTGGTGCTGTGTGGAATTCATAGCGGGTCAATTCTGAACCAAATATTGCTGACACTTCTCTAAATCAGAATAGCACGAAGACCCAGTTTCATTTTTAGGTTTACAGATTCTTACCTTTCTCTTTATTTTCTTAATCTTGAGAACACAATGTTACTTTCATGCAAACAGATAAGCTCATAAGCCCATAAATAAGCTTAAACTATATAAGCTCACAAATTTCAAAATAACCCAAAAAATTAAACCTTTTGAAATATAAGCCAAAAAAATTGAGTGCTCTTTCCAAAAATCAATGAAGTTTAGCTATTGAGGCGGTACGTATTTTGCATATATATGTTAGCTTTGTGAGTTTATAGCTAAAACCAGATGTGTTCTAAACTAACATCGCTAAATACATATCTAATAGAGGACATTAGAATATTTTCAGGGTGTTTGGGATACTTTTATATGCTCTGCATGATTACACTATCAGTTTCATATGCAGGATGTTCCTTTGTAGCAAATGTAACAAACAAAGTATTTCTTGATATAAGCATTCGAAACCCAGTTAGGAAACTTGCAGGCAGGACCATGATTGGAATGTTTGGTGATGATGTCCCCCTAACAGCTGAGAATTTCCGTGCACTATATACAGGATAAGTGTTATATTTGTATGTAGTTCCGTTTCAATATAGTTTACGAGCGTTACATGTATGCATCAACACAAAATACTTGGTAGAAAACAAAGTCAAAAGACCTTTTATAATGTTTCACACGACTGTCAACGCCTAACCTTTAATCTCATAGCACAGGATTAAACTCATCAATTTCTATAGGGGTTGTATGGAGTGCTTCTTTAAACTATGTATAGGGGATGTTTGAAATGCTTATTTGAACTACTTATAAGGCTCTTTGGATAGCTTATTGAAACTAATGTTGCAACCGGTGGAATTGTTTTGGTTGTTGGGTTTGTATTTTTTTCGATACTTATATTGATTGCCTAAAAGTTTCCATGTCATACTGCTATTTTGTACATGCCAACTAGAATACTGCATCGGATTCCAGACAACCCTTTTCTAAAAGAGAGTTGTTTCATGGATTTGAGTTCATTGAAATTTTCTTTGGCTGCACAGGATCTAATTTACATGGAAGCTTTCGGGTATATCGTAATGAGCATTCCTAAACACTATTAACGATATTCTATATGCTTTATATGCTAAGTGTGGTGGCTAATCACTAATTTAAAAGTAGTAGAACTGCTAGTTTGAACCTGGTAATTAGTGAATTCTTAATTTTATCTTAAGCTACTCATTTTTTATTCGGCTGCGATTACTGTGTGCTAATACTTTCATATGTTTGTGTGTTTTTTTCTAACGAGTGACCAGCGTCCTTCTCCCACTCCACTACATAAAGGAGAAAACAGAAGGGAAGTGTTATGACGGTTGATTTATATTTTTTTAGCTCTCATTTGGTTTGCCTTTCATTTATTACAGGTCAAATTATAAATCTCAAAATGGATTGGGTGAAAGAGTGTTTCTGGACCAGCTTTCTACAGCTAAACTAAAGCGCGGATTAGATATATGTTGCTACACCAGTAACGATTTCAAGATTACGCATATTTCAAGATTATTCGAAAAGTTGTTGCATACTTACTGATTTCAGAAGCTAATGTATGGGCTCGATTTTTGTACCTTCAAGTCAACTAAATCAAAAGTTTAATTTTTAAACCGAAAAATAAATTCGGTGCAACATACGGGTCTGAATGCCTCGTAACCATTTAATAAAGACACATGGCATTTAATTAGGTTGTGTTTGTTTTTTATTAAAAAAACCTTTAATAACCTCTTAATTTGACTGAGTCAGACATGGTCAGATGTATGAACCAAGAGGTTTGTTTGTTGTTTCTTTATCATTTTGTTATATAAAAAATGTACAAGATGAAATATTATGGGTGACAATTCAATAACTCAAAGATATTTTGACGGACTAAAAATGTCAACCCAAACATGATCCTTTATTAAACGAGTTTCCTATATCAATCACTTATGTAACCACAACCATTACCTGTCTTATTACTATGTTGATGTCAAGTCATGTTTTCATGCGAATGAAAAATTTTCATTGATAATCTAACAAATCTAGACATTTATAAAAAAATTGTTATATGAGTCAGATTTAAATTTCTTAACCTTTTATTCACATTAAAATGGAATCTGATTAAGACATTTCGACCATAGACTTATGTGTGCAAATCAAATTCAGATTCAGAGCCTCTTAATAAAGAAATAACATCTTAGACTATCGGTTTTATTAAATGATGCTATTATAAAAGCAACTGTAATGTAAGATTTACAAAAGACTTTTAACTATTTAAATAAGTCATTTGTAAGACCTGACCCATTGTGAGAAATGCTTTGCTAATGACTTTTAGGAAGATAAATTGGTAAAGACCAAGCGTTTGATAACAAATGACACAAGTCATTCTTATGTCATGAAGCTTGTTGATAAGGCTTGCAAAGCTTTTAAAAAGCTATTATGCATTAAAGAAAGTTTATGAAGATAACTGCTCAAGATAAAAGTTATCAAAGATAAATTATGTTAAATGCATAAGGTCTTTTGAAAACTTGATGCATTGTTGATGCTCTAAGTATTCAAAATATATCGTCTCATTCGCTTAGATAGTAGAAATGCATATTATTATACTAGAAGATTACATGTGCATAGTGGACGTGTATAGTAGTATGAATTTATGTGTGCAATTTGTTTCATGTGTACATGGGTTTGGAGTAAATGAGAGTGAATAAAGTTGATGGTTTTAAACTTTTAATTGTAACGAGGCGTTCATGCCCGTGCGATGCACCAAGCTTTTTTCTTTGGGAAAAATCTAAACTTTTACTTATGTCACGTCTTATCAGACTACCTTAGAACTTATTGCTATATTTATGGTAAATGTTGGCTAGATGTTGCTGTTGCATATTTGTTGAATACTAGTAATCTATAACACACCAAAGAACAGTGAAGAAATCTAGAGAGAGAAAGAGGTTGGGAGGAAGTTTCTAGTGTGTGATGGAAATGTAAAAGGAAATTGCCACACTCTTTAGATATGAGAAATAAAACAAACCAACCAACACCTTCCCATTGTGTGGAGAGGGCTTTAATACAAAAAGATAGGGGACTTACTAAATGCGGCTAAGTCCATGGGCTTTCTATGGGCTTTTCCTAAGCTAGGCATAATCTAGTTTCCAAATATTACTATTGAGCTATCTAACTGTATTACTGGAAGTGAACCGATATTTTGTATCTAACAATCTCTCTCTAAGGTAAGTCCCCTCCCATTTTACAAAACCTTAAATCCTAGAATACTATGCTTTGACTTTAGTCTTGTGCTCGCAGGACTTGTTTTTCTTGTCCTTTATTCATTGGTGTAACATGAATGTAGTGGTCTTTGACTTTAGGCTTGAGAGTGTTCAGATTAGGCTTGACTTGTAATGTGAACTTAAATTCTTTGAGATACCTCAACCAGATAATCTCTTATCATCATTTTGTGATCTTGTAGCCGTCTTGTGCACTTGTGACTTTTAGACCGACATGCTCATACTTGCTCTTGAAAGCTTGAATAAGACATCTTTCTTGAAAATCTTTAACTATAACACTTTGTCACTTCGAGAGAGGTAGGTATCTGAGTGACGGAAAAAATTTCTTTGAAATTCTTTTGACCTTAAACCACTTCGTCACTTCAAGAAAACGCCCTACGTATTCATAGTAGCGGAAGTCTTGAAACATGTACTTGAGCTTTCATGATGTCTTTATATATGCCGGTCGAGTGGAGGAGATGTTGCGATATGGCTTAGACTCGTACATCGAGGAAGATTGATACCACGTCAGGATACCTGCATGAATGGGTTAGTGATAAACAAAATATATGGACGAAAGTGGCTTTGTCACTTTGTCGAATACGGTTGTAATAACCATGGTTCCCCATTGATCAGTATAAATACTGCTTGTGATCAGATAGAATTCCAAAGAATCTCCTTGACAGGGTTTCACAGCTGCACTAGCCATTCTTATTACCAGAGCATCTTAAAGCAGACAACACGGTAAGTTGTGAACCGGGTAAGTTACTATCTTCCTGATTAAGCCGTCAATTCGTGTTCAGCTTTCTTATGTCCAGATACCCTTGTGAGGATTTCCATGGACATAAGATTGAAAATTTATTTAGAAAATCAGTCAGTGTGTCAAGATGCAAACGGTTTTTATGGCACACCAACAATTTATCTTTTTTAAAATTCATTCATCAATTCATAAGCTGAACCGAATCGATATCCAGTATCATAAGTTCGATCCGTATAGGATCTCACAACGTCCCTACAAGAGGCTTGTTTGATGTTGGCTCAAGCAGGATTTCCATCTTCATGTGACTTACTTATGTATCACTTAGATGTTCTAGCAATATCTTAGATGAATGACTCTTTGATATATTTTCTTGTTTTTCACATTGCTGTGACGTTTGAAGCATAATTTTGACAAGTGTCTTAGAGAGATTTATAGATGATCTCTTTTGGCTCTCGAATCAATAGTGATCATGTTAGTTTTAGTGTTCAGGAGGCGGGAACAGTGCTTACCTTTTCCAATACCAAACTTTACTCGGAGTGGAGAAAGTCAATAGAAATGTGTTTAATTCTGTGAGAAATGAAACCGATCTTTTGAGAGATTTGGTACGTGGCTAGGGTGGGTTGTGCATTGCATCACTTAGTTAATGGATGTCAGGTCTTCAATGCAGTAATCATCATTGTGTTCTGACTGCAGATGTATTGATCCTTGGTTCTGCACTAGGAGTAAGGAGGGTTCTTTCTTTGCACCATTTATTCTTATCTTTTTCTTTTTAATTCTTAAACCCTTTACACGTGCTTACCGAGACTTCATAACTTTACATTGTTGGGTTGGTTTCCAGATCTAGCTCCATCTCAGTCGGGCACTTTTACTTTATCTCACTTTTACTCCTTTTTTAAATCTTACTTATGGACTTTTACACTTAATCTAGTAGATTGTTGGTTGGGTTAGATCCCTCCGAGTTACGGCTGGACGTGGGAACGTAACTTATGCACTAATCCACATTTATAACTCTGCATAATTAATTACATGGTCGGGCTTTTGGTATCATTCACTTCCTTTTAAATACATGTGTAATGATAAACCTCAAATGTGCTTCGATAGGCGAAAATACTTGTAGCATTTGTAGGGTGTAGCTTGCTCGGGAGGCCGTGTTTGGCTCTGAGTGTACATGTTTTGGGTTATCACTGTTGCGTCCCACTTTATCTTATTGTGTCTATTGCGGTTGTTTGGGGGAGATGATCATTGGGGTGGAGTTGTGGATTGGTATTTTTGGGGCATGGTGGTTCTTGACTTATAGTGGATATCAGTGGTTGGGACCCAACCACGCATTTGGTAGGTGGTTGTGTGGGGGTGGGGTGGGCAGGTGGGTTGGGGATTTTTCTTGGTTGGTTTTAAGTTAGTTTCTGCGTGTTGTGCCACGCTTGATGTGGTTGGTTTTTTATTGTTAGGGGTTCTAAGATATTCTGTGGGATTTTTTAGTTGTTTACTTGGGTTAGTTTTGTTCGGTGTTTAACATGTCATTTTTTTTTCTTCTGCCACACACTTCGGGTTAGTTTTTATCTGTTTTTGTGGTGCGCAATCTTCTTGTGGATTGGTTGGTCTTGGTTTGATAATACATTTATTTAAACAAGTAAAGTAATTAAAAATGATACTCAAAGATCTAATTTAAATATTTACTAAATTTACACTTGTAAAAATGCTAACATAATTTAAATGTAAATTTACTAAGAAATTCTTGAAAATTCGCACTCAAATACTATATATATGCCTAATTCTAGTCTTACACTACATATGTACATATTTACAAATTTATAATATATGAGAAATTGACCTGAAATGAGATAGGACAAAATATGACAAAATCATATTGTTCGTTCCAGCAGCCTGAGGTCATTCCTATATTCTCTTCCACCAACGAACTTCTTTAAATTCCGCATCAACCTCCTCTCATAAAGTTGCTTGTCGATATCTTGAACCATAACCCGAGCCCTTTGTTTGTCTAAACCACTCCATTTCCTCTTTGGCGGATATTCCATCCTTATTCCCTTAGCAATATCATTAAGAGCAGTCTGAACATCATTGAGCGTGCCATAACTAAATTTATGGAGTTCATCAGCGTGCATCAATCTGTTTCTGTTGTTCTGGTCCTTGTATATCACTCCTTTTTGGTCTGAATATGCAGTGTATGTGGTCTTGTTCCTGAGATTTGACCTGAATATGTTTGGCTTGGTAAGGTTGAGCTTCTTTTGGTAACTTTCGACACCTAATTGAATACCTTCCACCCGCCTTTGAATGACAATTCGTCTAGTGAACATACGTAATGCCACATTCAAGGCATACCGTTCGTCAATTGTGAGATTGGTCAGATTTTGTTGAACAAGTAGAAGTAACATGTCTTCTATGTCTTGTAGGCGAAGTCGTTGGAAATCACCTTCTCTAAACTTGTACAGCTTCTGATCCTCTCGACGAACTTCAATCTCTTCCAAGTGACCGTAGTCATACTTCTTCATAATCGTAAGTCTGGTAACCGCAATGATCTGTTTTATGGCGTAGACATCCTTTGACGAGGACATGTTGGCAGTAAACCCGTAGAAATGTTGATGTTTGGGACCCCAGTGTGAAGTACCCCAGTAGGCATGTTTATCATATTTCACCGTTACGGGACTCCACAAATTTCGAACCAAGTCTTCAATCCATTTGATCTCATATGTAGCGGCCTTTGTCTTCGTAACTGAAGTTGAGTATCGTCTGCTTAAATCTCCACCTTTTAGATATTCCAGGTCGTTGTTGATGAATAAATCTTGAGGGATAACTTGACGGCCTCAATGATCTCGAATCAACGGGAGAGGTTTGCTGAGATCGAACAGATACGGTTTGACTTCAGGGTTATGCCAGTCGAGTCATTCAGTTGTGGCCTTGGAACATTCTTCAAGATGGTACTCTAATTCTGTAAGACTCTTGCAAGTGCCTTTGAGTAGCTCGAATGCTAGTCTAACCAGAATTTCTTGAGTCAGATCTTTGATGTTGAGCCGATTCAGGACAAATGCAGAGAAGTCGAATGAGGTATCTATGAGCTCATCGAATGAAGTACGAGGTTCTTTAGCACGAGCAACTTAACTAATCCAGGTTTGAGGAGGTCGGGAGTCAACATGTTGTCTCTTATTCCAATCAGAATCAAGAGTTGGAGGTCGTTCGAGTTTCTTGAACCAATTAGCCTTGAAAACCTCCTTGTCAGTGGGTTGTTCATCATTATTACCTGTGTCGAACTCTTGATCCTGTTACACTCCCGAGTCATCAACTGTATGACTTGGATCCTGGCTCCTCTACATAGGCAGACTTGCCAAAATGCTTATGTTGAGATTGGGAGGCATCTTTAGAGGTGCTTAAAGACTTCTTTTCCTTTGACCTTGAATCTCTGGATGACTCAGCTTCCTTGCTTGACTTCCTTCTTTTCGATCTCGATCTGATCCAGCGGAGGGGGTTCTTGAATTTGGTCTTGTCCATCATGTATGCTTTTCGACTCCTCTTCAACGTAAAGACTTCACCATATGTATCAAATAGATCTTTGTCAGTTTGATAAGATTTGACTAGTGCATCATAAAGTTCCCTCTTATAGTCAGCTTTATCATATGACTTGTTCTTCTCCATCTTGTCTATAAGTATCTTTGTAAGCTCAAACTTGGAGAGTGATGATGCCGCCTCATAAGTTGACGTTGGTTGAGAGGAAGACCTTGCCAAGACTGCAATTTCTAATGATTCTGTGACATTTTTCTCTATCACATGAGTTGCAAAGTCTGAGACTGCTTGAGGGAGAATCTAAGGAAGTTGAGTGTTGACTTATTCTTTAAGAATAGTTCTCATTGATGTGTCAATGAGTTCTATATAATCTCTCTTCTCAGCTTGAGCTTCTTCTCTACAGTCCAATATATGTGCTACAATGGCCATTTGGATAGCTTCTCCAAGTTTGTTGTCAATGTAATGATCAACTATAGCAGGAATAGAGGAGAGAGCTTGAGCATACTGGTCAACTTACTTTATCTCTGACAGATCTTTTTCCAAGTTGGTGACTCTGTCGTTGAACTTGAATACAGATGAGAAATCCAGAAGTGAAGGAAATGAGGTTGTAGCTACAGAAGTTGTTGGTGTCAGAGTTGGTGTTGCTTGTTATGGAAGAGGATTGAATAAAGGAGGTGGTGGAGGAATAGGTATAGTGAAAACGGATGTGATTTCAGGAACTGTCGTTGCATGACGAGCTATGGTGTTCATTAAAGAAGCAATCTCATTGTTAGCTGGAGATGGATTCTTAAGATTTAGGAGCTTGCTTGTAAAGTCGGAGGAGATAGAAGAACTTTGTACATGTTCATCAGTTTTTTTTGTGTCAAGGACCGATGTAAGTGTCACATGAACGTCTCCCCCACCTGCTCAAATCCTGACTCTTGAGACACATTTTGTTGGCCTGAGCCACCATGATCAACATTGGTCATATCAATATCTTCATTTCCCAAATTCACATTCACGTCTTTATACAGCTCCTTAGTGACCTCATCATATTCTTCTTCATCCATCTTCTCTTCATCATCAATCTTTTCTTCATCATCAAACTTTTCTTCTTCTTCTTTATAGTATTAAGTGCTAGACTGATTGAGAACATGAATCTTGATTATGTCTGACTCAGTTCTATCACTATCAGTCTCTTTGTCATCGTCATTCGTGTCATCATCTTCTTGGTTATCATAATCATTAGCATCATCATCATCATTATTATCACCATTGTCACTTTCATCTTCAGAATCGTTTTCATCATCATCATCATCTTCTTCTCCACTGTCACCCTAAGACTCTTTCTTACTTTCAGAATCGTATTTGGGTAAATCGGGAACCCTTAGTTTAGTACCAGTTCCTTCATCTGTACTAGAAGTCTTGAGATGTTGCTCATTAGGAACCCCTGATTCAAAATCAGTTCCATCACCTGAGCCACTTGCTTGTGAGATATGAAAGTCTTCCTTGCTTCGTTTGGTGGCCTCCTTGAGTTGAGCAGCTTCAGAAAGTGCTACATCAGAGAGAACATTCAAACCCTTGCCTCTGTCAGCCTTTATCGGTGCCTTCTTCTTAGTCAGTTTAGGTTTGGTAGCTGTAACTTTCTTAGCTTTAGCAGACTTCTTTTTGGAAGGAGATTCCTCAGATGAGATGGCTGAATCTGATTTCTTTTGACTTTTCCTTAACTTTGGAGGTTCAGCTCCTGAAGCAATTGCATAATAAGTCTTGTAAGCAACATAGTCTAGCAGAGCTTGATTCATCATTGCTTTAGGAAGTATTGCACCATACACTTGAGTGTCTGCATGTCTGGGGACAAATCTCATGGTACCTAGTACACTGTCATCCCTAGCAGTGTGCATGAACATTCTGTTCCTCATTGAGATAGATTTATCTTTTGTAAGGAAGTGATGAATGATTATCTTCGTGAATCTTAGATAGAACATCTTGTCTTGCTTCTTAGAATCTATGTTATCAATCTGGTAAGCCAAGTCCTCCCAGATTAAAGCCACAAAATCCAGATTCTTCTTGTAGTACATTCCTCATAGGATTTGTACTCTTAAGAGTCGAATCTTATCCAGACCAGATACCTTGCCACAGAGACACTTTTTGATGATGGATGCAAAGGTTCTCCACGGTTGGTGTAGATGATCAACAATAACTGTAACATCCGAGAATTTGCGAATATTTTGAATGACGATTATATCCTTAGACCTTTCGGGTCTGGCTTGACTTATAAGAACGATCATCTAAATCACGTATTCACGACTCGGACTCTAAAGCAATTTGATGTGAAATGATATTCCAGACAACTTTTTAGTTTTACCCGAGACCTGAAAATAGTCAGAAAGTGACTGAAATGCCATCGCAAGATTTTAGAATAAAGAACGAGTACCGGCACAAAAATAATTAAATTACATTTAATTATCACGTTTTATTAAATAAGAATATTTAATAAATTATTTAACATTTTATTCAGTAACGTTTGTTGAAGACGCAAATATTCGAGTAAAAGGATCATTTTACGGACAAGTTTATCGGAAATATACAAAATAAATAATAAACGTTTTAAATAAATTTTATAAAACGTTTACGAAAATTAGTCGAGTGAATACTCATTTTTATCAGAAAAATGATTTGGAAAACAATGGCGCAAGTTTCGCGCGTTGAATCATTCGTTAAGTCATCCAAACGAGTCCCGAACCGATAATTATCGAAACTATATTAAAAATTTACAAAAGGAACCCTAAACTATATGGGACATGCCACTTTCTATTAAAGTTTTAATATAAATATAAATTTTTATATTAAAAATTCTCATTTCCATATATCATAAACACACACACACTCTCATATACCTCTCTCTCCCATCTCCACCGCCGGCCACCCTCCGGCCACCACCGCCGGAAAAGTTTTCCGGTGAGTTTTCCGGCCGATCTATTCGATCCACTATCTCACTCTCTTCCACGCGCCTATATCCACCATCAACACCACCACAGCCCCGCCACCATCTCTAATATCGAACCACACCACCACAACTGCCCTCACCTCCACCACCTGCCCCTTCACGGGCACCATAAGGGTGGAGAGGTATTTAAATATCCAAACCAGAGAATGCCCGTAGGTCTTGATAAAACACCACAATGGGGTTCAGAGTTTCGACATATTAAACACCCGAATGGTGTGTTTGTGTTTCGGACGATAATCACAACGTGGGTTGCGTTTTTTGGGTCGGGTTCGTGGGTTCACAGCCGGGGGTGTTTGATTGTTCTACCAACAAGGGTGCGTTGGTTTGATGTTCACAGCCACCCTAAAGGGTGCGTTGGTTTTAATGGCAGCCGGGGGAGGGGGTATCGGGTTTGGCAGTCTCACAGCCATGGGGTGCGTCGGGTTGGTGGTAACCACCACCGGGTGCGTCGGGTTCGTGGGTTTGGTAACAACGAAAAGTGCTGATCGGGTTAGGGCCCAATCACAACAAGGTTGTCTGGGTTTGGATTTTCAACAAACGGGGGTGATTGGTTGGCTTGAAACGCACAAAAGGGTCAATGCTATAGGTTCTCTTTGCACCGCGGGTGCGTTTGTTTTATTATAAAACAGCCAAGGGGTGTGTGTTTGTCAGCGGGCAATATAATGGCAAGTTTGGTTGGGCAGCCAAAACAGCCCTGTGGGGGGTGGGTGTTTATTGGTTCGACTGTCATTAACATCCGAGGGATGTTTGGGTATGGTCTGTGTTTCGGGTCAGCCGCAAAGGGTGCGTTCCGGGTGTGGGTTAACCCACCGACTACTAGGTGATCGGGTTTAGGTTGTGAGACAAGCCAGGGATGCCGGAGGCGTCGGGTATGTTTGGTCGGTGTGGATTAGCAAACGGAAATGGGTGCGTATGTTGATTTGTTATTTTGGGGTGTGGGCAACACTCGAAACGCGTGCGTTAGATTTGTTTTTACTACCGAAAAAGGTGCGTTTTAATTAAAAGTATTCGATATTTCTTTTATATTATCGATAAAAATTATAATTGATGAAATCTGTTTTAACTTGCGACTCTAAGTAAAAAGTGATATTAATATTTAAAACTGGGATTGATAATAATGTATAACCGATACAAAAATAGTTAGACAGTTTTGAACTAAAAAACACTTTGGCGCGTTTTGTACCGGATAATTTGCAGCAAAAAAAACGCAAACATGAGATCTTATTCGAGACTTTGAAAGACAGACTTTGGTTTACAAAATATAACAAATTAGAATTTTGACGGACGTTCTTGATATAAAACGTGACTTTAACACCCAAAAACGAAGAAACTTGCGTGAAATCGGATATACCTTTAATAGAAAATAATTATTTTTAAATAAATATTAAATATGACGGAACTATTAATTAAACGATTTGAGCACCTTCCGAGTCCGTTTCAGCTTCCTGGCGAAACACCAAGTTGTTCTAATGAACGATTTTACTTTGCCGCGAGGATTGTCAGTTTAAAATTAAGACAAAGGCGGGTCAAAACTAAAGGTCGGTTGATCTAAGAGTTTTCAATTAATTATTTAAACCACTGTTCGGTTCTAAAAACGGAAGTCTAAAAAAAGGAACTATCGGAAAATATTCGACAAAAGCTATGATTATACGGAAAATAGAATATATCATATAAATCCTAAGAGGTTAAGGTTTAAAGACGCGCAATGTAGATATTCTCCTCACATAGAATATATGTAGGTTATACATATTAAAAATATGTAATGATTTTTCGTCGATAGGCGATTTACTCATCGATGATCGAATTTAATACGTGTATTATAATAGGACGACATAATTATAGGTCGTGGCCGAGATCGGAAGAATCGTTATTTATTTTATTGGATTACTTGATCGTGTGCTTTGAACAAGGTGAGTTTATGGCCCCATGTTTTACTGGTTTTTACATATATTTTTTGGTGAGAACATGGCATGTTTAACAAATGCATTATTACAGTATGTTTTACAAATTAGTTTACATACACATTTACCATAGATCGCTATTGTATACAAATTACTTGACTTTAATTTGGTCACGAGCATACTTTACTCTTGAAATGATTTCGATTACATATATTGGCGCCTGCGGGGCCAGACAATCATTAGACTGCCCAGTGATCTTGGAGGGCAACACCATGATGGTGAAACACATTATTTGTATTACAAGCCCGTGTGTTCTTGGAGGGAACTAAACAACCCCATGAGGGGAACCACATTATTTTAATCACTGCCGTGTGTTCTTGGAGGGGAACACATGTGATGGTGCGGTAATACAAGTCAACGTCACAGCGTCGTGAACAGTAAATCACTTGAGTTTGAGCGCGAACTTTTATGAAATATAATTCTATTCTGGTTTGGATCCCGTGTTCGGGTAGATTAGCTATCGCCGATAACGAACATTATAGCTTGATGTCCACGCGAATGCTATAAATATATCAATACGGTATTTACAACCCCAGATCTGTTGAGACTAGCTATCACTGGTACGAACTATATAAACATATCGGATCACGTTGGTACTACGGT
The DNA here is from genome assembly GCA_026074375.1 of Tanacetum coccineum. Taxonomy (NCBI): domain Eukaryota; kingdom Viridiplantae; phylum Streptophyta; class Magnoliopsida; order Asterales; family Asteraceae; genus Tanacetum; species Tanacetum coccineum. Next base: position 19,262 of record BQNB010054636.1, on the reverse strand, counting down.
CCCCCAACAAATGCATACTTGCAACATTTGGTGACATAAATTGGTCATTCATTACTTTATAAATCTTTTGGATAAGATTGGACACATTGGTGACAAAAATGTGTCGTGCATTCTTTATAAATCTATGGGATTTTTACATGGTACTGTGAGAAACAGTGGACAAATACATTTAGTTGAAACTTACCATACATATTAAAACTAATCAATGAACTCACCAACTTAATGGTTGACACTTTAAGCATGTTATTCCTCATGTGAAATTAGATGTTGGATTATTTGGTAGTGCCATTGGAGTCTTTTACATTCAAGTTTTTCATGTTGCAATTACGGACAACTATTACATTTATTGCTTCAAAAATCAACGTGATATTGTGTCTAATACAATACACATACATTATAGGTTGATGCTCTTGTATCTAGCGCTGTGTATTATGAAGTAGCACCCCATGAGGTATTCCGCTGCGTTGTATGATTTTTTGGGGGTGTTACAAGGATTGTCCGATTTTCACGTGTTTTTTTGAAGTGAATGCCTTAAAGATCATTTCTCTTTTGAAAGTTTAATTTTGTACTTATAAAAAAATCAAAATCAAAAAAATATTTTCTATTTCTATTTTATTTTCTTTTATATAAAAATTTTAAAAAAATACCAAAAATATTTTAATTTCTCTATAAAAAATCCAAAAATAATTTTCTTTTATTTCATTTCTATTTTAGTGCATGAGCACTCGTTCATCTTCTTCTAATCTCGTTCCTCCGTCTACTAATCCTGAAAGCATAATCCGAAATCGATGACTAAATCGATGAGAAATCTCGTGAATGCCTCTCCTTTTATCGAATTTTGAAGACATAAATATGGCTAATGATCCGAATAATGTTCAAGAACCGCCTCTAGTGGGTCCTAACTTTATTATGGGAATATTGGTTCTCGAAATGTCCTCATTTTCGGCATCCCCCCTCCATCACAATATTGAAAAGTATGACGTTATGGTCGTGCTGTTGGGTCCAGGGCGGTCCCGATTTTATTTATTTTTTGAAATACCACATTAACCAATAGTACTGCAAAACTCCACTTAAACAAGATAAGCATATGTCCGAATTATAGTAGATTCATTGAACATTACTCATTGGCAGACAAATCAGTACACATTTAAGTCACAATACCTCCTAGTATTGCCCATTAAGTTGGGTACTTACATACATAAGCCACGTTGAGTGGAATCAACTTAACATTACAAATATAGAAACGAGACTCCGTCCTCGGACATTTAGAAACTTATACAAACATACTCACGCGACTACACCTTCTTCTTGAGGTTTTCACTATAATGAGACTTTCCCTATAACGCGGTTATACCAGCCATAAGATCTGTAATGATATAATTTGACAAAATACCCATTTTGATGGATTAAATATCCTGGACAAACCTAGCCAATTTTTTTTTTTGGTAGATGATAAGTTAGAAATACCAAATTATTGCTGATCAAAGTTATCAGTCTCTTGTTAGAACGAGTTTATTAAACCTTAAGTCTTTTCTTAGTCACACAATCGGATAACACGAATTTAATCTCGGGACGAGATTTCTTTAAGGGGTAGGTACTGTAACATCCGAGAATTTTTGAATTTTTGAATGACGATTTCAATCTTTGACTTTTAGGTCTGTCTTAACTTAATAAAACGATCATCTAAATCAGTTTCACGACCGGAATCTCACAGCAAATTGATGTGCAATGTATCTTCCTGACAACATTTTAGTTTATGACTTATACCTGGAAACAGTCATAAGGTGCCTGAAAAATCCCTCGCAAAATTTTAGAAACAAGAACTAGTACCTGCACATAAATAATTAAATTACAATTTAAATAACACTTTTAGTTAAATAAGAAAATTTAATAAATACATTTAACCTTTTTAAATCAGTGAACTTTGTAGAAGTACGCACTCTAATCGATTAAAAGATCATTTTTACCGTACCAAGTTTTTATCTGAAATATACAAAATAAATAATAAACGTTTTACAACTAACTTATTTAATAACACTTTACGAAAGTAGTCGAGTGAATACTCATATTTTATCAGAAAATAATTAGGAAACAATGTGTCGCAAGTCGAGAGAATGTAATCGTCAACTGTTAAGTCTTTCAAAACGAGTCCGAACCGATACTTTATCGAACTATACTAAAAAGTTTACAAAAATTAACCCATACTATTAAACTTGTCACTTTAGTTAATATATATATATATATATAAAATATAAAAATATATAAATAATAAAACTTATAAATTTATTTCCATTTCCACTCATACATATCACACACACAACTTCATCCTCCCAAAATTCCGTCGACCATCCCACCACCGCCCGCCACCAACCTCCGTAACCGGAAAGTTTTACGCGTAGATTTTTCGCGGCCGGACCAAAAAGGTTTCTCCTCAACCGATCTATTCGATCCACTATCTCACTCTCTTCCACGCGCCTATATCCACCACCAACACCACCACAGCCCCGCCACCATCTCCATAGCCTAACCACACCACCACCATCTCCCTCACCTCCTCACCACCGCCACCTTCACAGCACCATAAGGGTGCGTGTGGTTTTTAATATCAACCCGAGAAGGGTGCGTTTGGTCTTAATAAACACTACAATGGGGTGCTTGTTTCGACAGTTAAACACCCGAATGGTGTGTTTGGTTTCGGTGATAAGCACCAACGGGGGTGGGTTGGTTTGGGTCGAGTTCGTGGGTTCACAGCCGGGGGTGTTTGATTGTTCTACCAACAAGGGTGCGTTGGTTTGATGTTCACAGCCACCCCAAAGGGTGCGTTGGTTTTAATGGCAGCCGGGGGGAGGGGGTATCGGGTTTGGCAGTCTCACAGCCATGGGGTGCGTCGGGTTGGTGGTAACCACCACAGGGTGCGTCGGGTAACAACCGAAAAGGGTGCGTTCGGGTTGGGGCTATCACCACAAGGGTGTCGGGTTTGGTTTGCAACAAAAGGGGTGTTTGGTTGGATGTTAAACACAGCCAGGGGGGAGTTTGGTTGGCTGCAAAAAAAATAGCCGGGGATGTATAGTTGGTTGCGGGACAGCCGGGGGAAGGGCGTTTGGTTTGCGTCTGGTTTGTAAAATGAGCACCAGGGGTGCGTCGGGTTGTTATGCAACGGAAAAGGGTGCGTTTGGTTTAGTAGCACACTAGGATCACTTCAGCTAACGTAGTGCCTCCTAAGAAAACCACTTCCCACTCAGTTGAAACACAAAAACTAAGCTTAAAGTCTACAGTAGGAAACCTAAAAATGTTAAAAATGTAGGTTCGAGTAAAAAGGCTAAGATTGTAGAATCTAAGAATGCTAACCACTCATAACCCAATCATTACTAGGGATCCAGGCTACAAATATCTTCATTCTTCATTTACTTGTCATAGAACAGGTTGTCTAGAATGGTTCTTCCGTATCTGGACGTCCGGAAAATGGTACGAAACATATGACAAGGAACCTGTAACAACCTAAGTTTCACGACGCTAAGTTCATGTGAACGAACGTCGACATTTAAAATTTTGTTTGTCGTGAATAATTATTTTCGTATTTTATTACGAACGGAATTTAGAAATTTTACTTTGAACGTTTCGCGAGTCAATGTTTGACCGCGCGACCGTTAAGCGTTTTGAACGTCGTAGAAATTTCGATGCGCTTCGTTATTATTTTATGATGATAATTTGTATTTTATCGTCCTCGTCCCGAGTTAGTGAACCGATTCAAACTTTATATTGACGTGAGTTAACATCTTAATTTAATAATTTAAAACCATATTAAGTGTGACGGGAAATAAATTTAGTCACGGAAGTGTTATCCCGAGCTATGGTTATTTGTTTTTATTTTAAGTAAAAAGTTGGCGTGTCAAATGTCTAAACTAGAAAAGAGGGAGTGACCAAAGATGTCAAAAGCCCAAACTACAATTACTCTATATAAACCAAACACACACATACACATATACTCTTTTGTTTTAACAAAAATGGAGCTCTCCCCTCTCCTCCCTTTTCCGACCGAGCACCACCACCGGAAGCCCCCGCCGGTCGCCGGAAAACTCACATGCAAAATGATCAAGTTATATTTTGTTAATCCCCTCGTTATTTCCTACGTTTTCCACCAAAAATATATAACATGCAATGGATATTTTTCTAGTTGGAGTTCGGGTTTGATTCAAGTAATTTCAGTCGAAAAGTGGTAGTAAAAGGGGTAGATTATCATGTTAGTGAAGTTGATTTTGTTTGAAAAGTGTCGGTTATGTCGTTCGGGGTCTCGTCCGAGTTCGAGCTATGCCAAGGGGAAGCCGAAAACATCTTTATGTTGGTTGTAACTATTTTACTTACTAGTTTGAAAATGGTTTTTGTGATTTGATTCATTTTCGGCTATTGCATGTGATGAAATCCGAGGGATCTTGCGTCGTTTAGTTAGATTTTGTTTTGTTTGATTGAGTGAGTTGGATATGGTTTATAGACTATCATAGATTGTGTCGTGAATGAATATTTGGTCAAAAATGGATTTTTGCATGTTTCGTAACATATAAATCTGGGCAGAAACTTTGGCGCAGAAAACGAGGTTCAAGATTTTGTAAAATCTGATTTTGGTTTAGAAAATATGGTAGAGGGTATTTTTACAATCGTTTCGGTACCCTGTAACTCCTAATAACGAAGAAGTTACGACGAAAACAAGATTTGGAAACTTAAAAATTTTCAAACAGCTATGGTAATTTATTTGGGTGCTGACAGATTCAAAAATGGGCAATTTGAGCACTTTCGAGTTCGTTTCGGCCATCCAGCGAAGCACGAAAGTTGCTCGGAATAACGTTTTACTTTTTCGCGAGGCTTGCTAGTTTTAAAATCGAGTAATAATTGGTCAAAACCCAAGGTCAAATTCTGCATTTTTATTAAAAATGTCATGGTTCTTTGCAAAATTTGTCAGGGGCATTAGGTTATTTTCTCATTCTTATATTTCGGGTCACGCTAAAACTAAAAAGCTGTCCGGAATGTCGTTTTGCATACAATCTCTTTAGAGTCCGAGTCGTGAAAATGTGATATAACGGGTCGTATTGAGCGGGTCAGATCTAGTAATATATCTATACTACATGTAAAGCATTTTCATACAAATCTTGAAAACTAAAAAATTTAATGCTAAATCTATCTTAGGAAACCATTGAGGTGTGATACTTGTAATCTGCTAGAATGTTATATTCACAGAAACTAATTTTAATGCAAGGTCTTATTCACGGAAAGTATTGATATACTCAGCTAGAATGTTCTATTCACGGAAAGTATTGATATTGCAAGGTCTGATTCACGAAAAATATTGATATACACGGTTGGAATCCTAATTTAGACGCTGGAATGATAATCAACCATAATGTGAAGTTGAAACTTCTCAAACTACATATGGCAAGGGGTTTTTTTCCATTGCCTATATAAACAACCATAATGTGTTAATTCATTTCATAAGTCTCATGATCAATTTCTTAACTTTGGAGCTGTTGTGTTTATTTTGCTTGCGGATTACACTGTCCTGAATTCTCGATAATGAGTAGTTGTTTGATCGTTCTTCTTTTACTTATATCATATCCAAATTGGTTCTATGATAAAGAATGGTAATTTAGACTAATAGTCACAGTCTTGATGTTAAGTTGTTTGAGCGAATTCATGTGTTGTTGCCCTTTATTTAATGCTTCTTGTCTAATCTACACTAATTTCTTACTTTGCAGTTATTCAAAGGATGATAATTTTGCTCGTTTGGAGAGTACTTCAATGGATGGGAATTTTTCGATAGGACTGCACAAGGAACAATGTAATATATCGCCCCTTCAAAAAAATAAGATGAGGGAGTGATGTAGAGTTCGGTGGTGATGTATCATGAAACATTTCATGAAAATTGAATTGAGAACTTTTTTTCTTACTGTCAATATATTTTATTTCCCTGTTATGTTGGTGTTACCGTTGATCATTTGAGTTTTGGTTTTTTCATGTATGTTAAATGCCTTTTTGCTTGACTAAAATGGTTACTCATAATTTAATATTTTCAAAATTTTTTTTCTTCCTGCAGGTTTATGTATCTTTTAAAACGACTGAGGGTCAGATTTTAACCACCATACACAAGGCAAGATCTAAACATTTTTACATGCATTATGCATTTACTCAAATTACATGGCAAAGTTTCCTGAAATAATTTGGTCAAAAAGCATTATAGAACCATGTAAATATTTTTGTTAAGTTTCTTATGTTTGATTCTTTTTGTGGGTCAAATCTCATGCCTTAATAGATAATAACTTAATCAACCATCATTAAAATTCGAGTTGTGTCGCATTTGAATCCAAAAATATCAAGTATAATTGTCATATGGGTTGTGTATCATTGCCATTTAAATGGCAACCATGCATTTGTTAAGATACCGAATTAATATAGTTAATCAATCAACCATCATTAAAATATGATATCTCCCTTTTATTTGATAAACCGTTTAGAGTAATCTAAGGCTGTAAACTTTTGTGTAAGAGCATGTGGGTGACATGTAAAGTAACTAACTATAATGTTCGGATAAGCTTTTGAGTTTTTTTATGGGGGTTGGATAAACTCATTTTCTATGGCTTATGGGCTTACAAGCTATTTTTTTTACCATTCTTCACAAGTTATCTCAAATACCACAAAGGCTTAGCGTGTATAACACCCCTTGAGCCTAAAAGATATCCACGAATTAATGTAATGTTTTTATTTCACTTTCACTAATGTTTCTATATGTTCTTTGATACATCTTAAGAATTTTTTCTTTAGTTGAATTATCGCATGTTACATCTGTTTGCAATTATATTTTGATCTTTTTCCGTTCTATTTTAAATGTTACACGAAACACTTACCACAATATCATATACCGGTAATTATCTGCCCGTAGGAATTTTCGTCGCTATGCGCGGGTAAAGTCAATTAAAGTCCAACGTTGATTTTTGAAAGTCAAGCGGGTTGATACTAGACTTGTCGGATGTTATAAAAATAATAAACGCTACTATTATTACAAGTAGAATATTTTAGACTTAACGATTGTTATGAGCGAAGAAGATTCTAAAAATAGAAACTTTTGAAATATTCAGGTATAACACCGATATGAGTAAACGGTAACCAAACTAAGCGCCGAATGTGCGATGAGATAAATAAATATTATTATAAGTATAATTAGAAGACGAGACTTACTAAACATGGTAACTTTTCGAACATAGCAACTTTCTAAAAATAGAATGTTTTCGAAAATATAATGTTTTCGATTAAGCGACTTATAAAATAAATAAAAGAATGATCGTAACTCAATTACGTGAAGTTTAGGATCTAGGACGCGCAAGTAAATTTCTCATCACATGTGTATGTATATCTATATAGTTTTAATAGTTGTGATATACGCACTATTCGATCGTACTTTATTGTATAGTAATCGAGCAACATAAATTACAGATCAGGGTTGAGCTCGTTTACGAGTAGTTCGTGATTGTTTTGGTTATTTGATCTTCGACTTCGATCAAGGTGAGTTCATAGCCTCGCTTTCGAACTATTTTAAATGTTTTTAACCCGCGAGGGGGATGATTGTTGTTTTTATGAAAATGAGAATGCAATATGTTTTGATACATAATATGATTCCATTACTATTGAGTTTATGCCTTTTACTGTGTGACCGTTAGTTGCGAGTTGTAGGTAAACGCTAATGCATTAAATAGATCTATTAGGTTTGACAAGAACCTTGATCCTGGGTTAAAATCATATTGTTGACATCCTGTAACGGACATTTTGTAGTTAGTATTAGGAGAAATGGCATACTTCTCGGTCATTATTTTATCCTACGGGATGAATGTGTTATGTTTCGGTACACGGCTCATTTAGTTGGAAATCATTACTTTTATAAATTGCCCTACAAGCAATGTTATATGTTTTATGGAACTAAATATGCGTTCAAATTGTTATGTGTAAACTCTATGAATTCACTCAACGTTTTGTTGACGTTTTTTAAGTATGTATCCCAGGTTTAGGTATTGAAGATGGGTTGAATGGGACGGAACGTGGATATCAAGGACGATGACTCGATGAACTTGTGTCAATAAATGATAGAATTATTTTTGAAATGAAGTCGTGATGTGACATGTAGAAACAAATTTTCTACGATAGTTTTGGGACCTTTGTACTCTGATTCTTTTCAAACGAAATAAATGAAATTTATTTAACAAACATCTCTTTTATAGTTTTTTTGTAATGACTTGTTGTATTGTATCGTGAATGTAGCACCCCAAAATGGGGGGGGGGTTTTTGGGTGGGGGGTGGTTAATTCCGCTGCGTATCGTATGTTGGGGGTGTTACAAAATCGCTCTCAGCTCATGAACTTTGTTAGTAAAGTTCTGAGTATAGTTAGATTCGGGAACGGCCATATTGCAAGGATTATGGGGTATGGTGACTATCAGATGGGAAATATTACTATCTCAAGAGTATACTACGTCGAGAGGTTTGGACATAACTTGTTTTCTGTTGGTCAATTTTGCGACGCGGGTCTTGAAGTTGCATTTTGAAAAAACACTTGCTTTATTCGTAATTTAGAAGGTGTTGATCTACTTTCCGGATCCCGTGACACAAATGTGTACACAATTTCTCTTGATGACAAGCTTAAAACATCTCCGATCTGTCTTCTATCCAAAGCGTCAAAGACTAAGAGCTGGTTATGGCACCATCTGTTATCACATCTCAACTTCGGCACTCTTAACAAACTAGCTAATGACGTTCTTGCACGAAGAATTCCAAGGCTTAAATTTCAGAAAGATCATCTGTGTTCAGCATGTGCATTAGGAAAAAGCAAGAAATCCTCTCATCAACCCAAAGCTGAAGAGACTAACCAGGAGAAACTATATCTTTTGCATATGGGATTTGTGTGGCCCGATGCCATGTGGCCCGAGTATTAACTGGAAAATGTATATCTTAGTATTGTCGAACGATTTACTCAAGATTTACATGGTCCATATTTTAAGGTCAAAATATGAAGCTCCAGAGGCATCATTCAATTGCAACAAAAATATCAAATTTGTTGAATGCCACAATCCATAATGTTCAAACAGATAATGGAACCGAATTTGTCAATCACACACTTCGTGAATTTTTTGAAAATGTTGGCATCTCATACAAACTTCTGTTGCCCGGACTCCTCAGCAGAACGGTGTTGTCGAAAGGCGAAACCAAACTCTTATAGAAGTTGCTCGTACAATGTTAATATTTTATAAAGCTCTATTATTTTTATGGGCCGAAGCAATCAATACAGCCTATTACACCTAAAATCGTTCATTAATCCGCCTTAGATACAACAAAACTCCATATGAGCTTATGCAAGATAAGAAACCGAATTTATCATTCTTTCATGTCTTTGGTGCACTCTGTTATCCTACCAATGACAATGACGACCTGGGTAAATTAGATGCAAAAGCTGACATTGGTATTTTCGTTGGTTACGCGCCCGCAAAGAAAGCGTTCAGAATCTACACCAAAAGAACTCGGAAAATTATTGAAACAATTCATGTAACATTCGATGAGCTGACAACAATGGCTTCTGAACAATTCAGTTCAGGGCTCGGGCTTCATTACTTAACTCCTACAACATCCAGTTCAAGACTTGTTCCAAACCCTGTTTCTCAACAACCTTGTATTCCACTAATAAGAGATGATTAGGACCGCTTGTTTCAACCTATGTTCGATGAATACTTCACTCCTCCATCAATTGCTGTTTCTCCAGTTCAAGAAGCGGCTGCTCCGAGAGCTGAGTTTTATCCCGATTCTCCTGTGTCCCAACATACCATTGACCAGGATGCCTCCATCAAACAAGTAACAATCAACACAATAAAGAACAAGAACATTCTACCAAACGTTTCTCAAGGTTTTTAAAGAATTACTAAAAACACCAAACTTTTCGTGATGATACCCACTTCAATGTGATCACTGTAATGATACTCACTTCTCAAGGATCATCATCGAATGTGAGACAAACCCACACTTTATTTGAACACCTTGGTAGATGGACTAAGTATCATCCTATAGCAAACGTAATCAGAAATCCTTCTTGCTCTGTCCTCTAACGAGAAAGCAACACCAAAACTGACGTCATGTTGATGTTTATTTTTTTGATGCCTTCCTGACTTTGGTAGAACCAAAGAACTTCAAACAAGCAATGACCGAACCATCATGGATCGATGCAATACAAGAAGAAATTTATGAATTTCAAAGACTAGAAGTTTGGGAATTGGTACCGTGTCCAGATAAAGTGTTATTGATTAAACTAAAGTAGATTTATAAGGTCAAGACAGATGAATTTGGTGAGGTACTAAAGAATAAGGCTAGATTAGTTGCTCAAGGATTCAGAAAAGAAGAGGGAATCGATTTCAAGGAATCATTTGCACTGGTTGCTAGAATAGAGGCCATCCGTATCTTCATAGCAAATTTCGCTCATAATAATATAACGATCTACCAACTGGACGTCAAAACGGCTTTCTTAAATGGCGAGCTCAAAGAAAAGGTCTATGTTTCTCAACCAGAAGGATTTGTTGATCAGGACAACCCATCGCATATGTACAAGCTCAAAAAGGCCCTCTACGGTCTCAAACAAGCATCACGTGCATGGTACGACATGTTGTTAAGCTTCCTAATCTCATAAGATTTCTCCAAAGGTGTAGTTGATCCAACACTCTTCACACGGCAAGCTAGGAACGACTTATTAATGGTACAAAATTTATGTTTGATGATACAATATATGCTCCACTAATACTGCCATGAGTAATGAGTTTGCTAATTAGATGACTACTAAGTTTAAGATGTCAATGATGGGGCAGATGTCATTCTTTTTAAGATTATAAATTTCTCAAAGTCCCAGAGGCATCCTTATAAACCCATCTAAATATGCTTTTGAAATTGTTAAAAAATATGGTATGCTAACTAGTGATTCTGTAGACACACCTATGGTAGAAAAGAGTAAATTGGATGAAGATCTACATGGGAATCCAGTTGATGCTACACTTTACCGTGGCATGATTGGCTCCCTTATGTATCTGACATCCAGTAGACCAGACCTTATTTATGCAGTCTGCTTATGTTCCTGGTATCAGGCAAAGCCTGCCAAAAAGCACTTAAATGACGTTAAGCGGATCTTTCGATACCTAAAGGGAACCATTAACTGGGTCTTTGGTATTCGAAGGATACTAGTATGTCTATGACAGCATATGTAGATGCAGATCATGCGGGGTGTCAGGACACTGGACACAATACATCAGGAAGTGCTCAATTACTTCAGGGAATAAACTTGGGGTTAGCTGGTCTTCAAAGAAGCAAAAGTGCACTGCCATCTCGAGTACAGAGGCTGGATATATTGATTTATATGGGTGTTGTGCTCAAATCCTATTGATGCGTTCACAGCTAACAGATTATGGCTTTCAATTCAATAAGATTCCTCTGTACTACGACAACAAGAGTGTGATTGTTTTATGTTGCAACAATGTTCAACACTCATAAGCAAAGCACATCGATTTCGCTAGACAATTTTCAAAGGAGCAAGTGGAGAATGGAACCGTGGACCTATACTTTGTCCGGACTGAATACCAACTGGCTGACATCTCACTACAAACTTTCGCCAAGAGAAAGATTTAAAACTTCTGATCGAAAAGCCCGGTTGAGAAGCAGTCCTCCAGAAAACGTAAAACGTCTGGCAGAGGAAACCGAACGAGTGATGGTGGGAACTACATATCCTTATCATATGTACAATAAGAAAAACATAAAAACACAAAATATTTTTCTTTTATAATAAATTTTTTTTTTTTCCAAAACAAGAAAAAAATAAAAAATTAATAAAATCAGAAAAATATAAAAATATAAAAATATGTATCTCTGGCATGTCTTCTGAAAATCGATAACATTTACGGTGCCTTGAAAAAAATGTCATTCAATAGATACGAGGCTGTAAATGAAGTTCGAGCAAAGTTCAAAAAGCTTTCAAAACATGCCAAAAATGGCTTGCTATTATTTCAGATAGCAACCTGGTCATCATCTTAAAGGCAAGTAGTTTAAAAAGAAAAATTGACCTCATAACGGGAATTTATTCTTGGACATGGTCTACTTTATGACCATGCAAAGGCTTGTGATTACTTTGCATCACAACCCTTGCTTCCTATATACCATGAGTGTACGTGTCAGTTGCCTTATGTGTCAAAATAAAGAAATCTAATTTTTTCATGGGTTGGTTTTTTCTAAATTAAATTATTAATACTTCATTCAAAAATAGCTCTTTCAAAGACATTTGACACTAAACAACTACTTACAACTCTTTATAATAGAAAAAAATCGGGAAGAAGGGGTCATTGTTTGAGGGGGAAAAATGTCAAATATCTTCTTCATAAAATTTGCTTGTGATAAAGGAAAAGGTTTTTAAACTATAACAGAATATTAAATTAAGGAGAGTTAATTAAGTTTTGCTTATGTGAGCCTTATCTGTTATGTGTTTATGCCTTTAGGGAGTATATGTGCAAATATAAGTTTCTAGGTATGCTAGTTAAAAACATTAGGGACTATTTGTGCCATTTGTTAAACTTTACTTGCCTAATAAAACTTGTATAAGAAAAATGCATAGGATATTAGACTAGAGGGGGCAAAAGTGTCAAAAACAAAATTTGTTTTATAACACTTTCACGCACCCTGTTTTTTTCACACACACAAACACACTTATCAAATTTTTTTCCCTCCCTCACCCTCATTCAAAATTGTCACTCTTCAATCCACCATTTCCAGTGATTATCAAGCGAAAGGTATAACTTGAAACTCGTTCCTCACTTCCTAATCTACATATATCTCAAAGGAATTAATGTTTCATCTATGATTGATCTCGAATTCCCTAAATCTTGAATTAGGGTTAGTCAAAATCAAAAGTGATTAAAATCTCAAATTGATTGAGGGGTTTTATTTGTTTAGGTGTGTAGAACACTCGGTTTAAACAGTTTTGTGATTGGTTATCATTTGAATGTGTTATTGTTAATTCTTGTTAGCGAAAATGTGGGTGTTTGGGTTTTAATGTAATATGTTTGTGGGTTTTATGCTAGGTCGATTGTATTTACTACCTTGAATGTGTTTGAGCCTTAAATCCTCATCCTTGTTTGTAGTTTCTTAAATGAATGTGTTATAATGTTTAAACATGCTCATTTTTGGAATGTTCTTGTCATTTATGTGGTTTAAGTCTGTTATGAATGCTTGCGAGTGTTGTTTGAATGATAAGATAGTTAAATGATCATATGTCAATGCTTAAACATTTCAAGTTTGTGGTAATGTATTAAGAAGGCGATTTATCAACTGCCTTTGTGAGGTGAGTTAAAAACTCCCTTCAGAAGGCGAGTTAACATCACTCCCTCACAAGGCGAGTTAACAACACTCCCTCACAAGGCGAGTTAACAACACATCTTCACGAGGCAAGTTATTAACTCTGCTTTACGAGGCGAGTTAACAACTCGGCTTCACAAGGAAATTTAACAATTCCGTTAAGGAGGCGAGTTAACAAACATACCAAGGAGGCGATTTAGCAATTCCATTAAGGAGGCGATTTAGTAATTCCATTAGGAGGGGAGTTAACAACCCTCTATTGGAGGCGAATTATCAATATCAATAGGAGGCAATTTAGCAATAGATTCTAAGAAATTTTAAGATTGCATTATTTTGAAGGCAATTTTCAACTCAAGTTAGGTAGCTAATTAAAAATTGTTATAAAGGCAATCAATCAAGGTAATAGCTATATATCAAGTTCAAAAACAAGGATATCTGAACATGTCTTAGGTTACCTTATTCTCTACAAGTTAGTTTGAATAGGATTCCCAAAAATACTATTTTAGTTATCTTAATGCATTTCACATTATGCCCAATTAAGTTGCCCTTCAGATGATTAGATCTTATTCAATCATGCTAAATGCCTTAATGAGCCTAATCATTAGAATGATATCACAACATGCATCAAGCTTAAGTATTCAACAATCAAAGGGCCTTATAGTGTTTTATATATAAAATTGGTTATATATATAAACTGTATTGGTCAAATCTTAGCAGAAACATGAATACCATTCAAGCTCAACAGAAAGCTCTTGATGATGCTCTTGTTGCCACTGCGGACCGTCTTGAATTCGGGAAATGCAACGTGAGACTCAAGACAGACATCAAACCAAAAGAAGCTACATTTCAAGTCGTGTTGGATACTCTTGCTCTCACTCCCTTTTACCAAGCATTCCTAATCACTGTAGATGTTCCTGCCATTTATATGCAAGAATTTTAGGCTACAGTTTCCGTTCATAAGTCATCCATCGGATTCACGATAAACAAGAAGAAAGTCTCTCTCGATGTTGACATGTTTAGAGAAATTCTCAAAATTTGCCCTAAAATTCCAGGACAAGGGTTTGAAGACCTTCCACTAGAACAAGATATTCTCTCTTTCATCAGAGATCTTAGGCACACTGGAGACATCACCTATCTCACTGATGTGAATTTTGACAACTTACATCAACCATGGAGAGCCTTTGCTACCGTCATGAACAAGTGCTTAAGTAGAAAAGAAACTGGAATGGACAAGATTCGTCTGTCCCGTGCTCAGATCCTCTGGGTATATTTTATAAGAAGAACATCGACTATGTGTATCTACTCTGGGAAGACTTCCTATTCCAGATTGAATACAAATATGCTAAGAAGACAAACAAGATGTCATACCCTATATTTACAAAGATCATCATTGATTACTTCATGTCAAAGGATCAGTCTATTTCGAGGAGAAACACGATATTGTAGCATACTGCTCGAGATGACACCATGTTTACTTCTATGAGGTGCATCTCCAGACAATGTTGGAATCCAATGTTGGAATCCAATGCTTACAAGACATACTACGCTTTTGCCTCTAGAGAGAAATCTCCAAAACCAAAGTACGTTCGAAAGAAAGCTTCCTGAAACAAACACCCATCAAGAAGGCCTTTTCAAACGCTAACTAAAAGGTACCTCTAACTTAAGGACGAAAAGCTAAGGTGGCTAAATCTGATAAGAAGAAGCAACCGAAAAAGAAGCTAAAAGCCAAAGGATTAGCTGTATTATCTGAGGTTGCATTAACTGAAGCTGAATAACTTAAGCTGGCTACAAAAAGAAGCAAGACACGATTTCACAGTTCTCATGCAAGTGGCTCAGGTAATGGAGTTGACACTTAGTCAAAGGTTCCTGATGAGTAACATCTCGAGATGACTGGTGTAGATGAAGGAACTGGTAATATACTAGGGGTTCTCGATGTACCTATATACGAATATGAAAGAAAGAAAGAGTCTTGGGGTGACAGTGAAGATGAAGATGATGAAAACGATTCTGATGATATAAGTGATTAAGGTGACGATGATAATGATGGTAATAATGGAAATGATGGTGATGATGATGCTAATGATGATGATAAACAAGAAGGTGATGACATGAATGACAATGATGAAGAGACTGATAGTGATAGAACTAAGTCAGACAGAATCAAGATTCCTTGGATCAGTCTACCATGGAATTTTATGAAGAAGAAGAAGAAGAAAAGCTTGATGATAAAGAAACGATGAATGATGATGAAGACGATGAGGTCACTAAGGAGTTGTATGAAGATGTGAATGTGAATTTGGGAAATGAAGACACTGAAATGACCAATGCTGATCAAGGAGCCTCAGAACAACAAAATGTTTCTCAAGAATCAGGGTTTGAGCAAGTAGAGGAAGACGCTCATGTGACCCTTACTCCGGTCCTTGATACATAGAAGGCTGATGAACCTGTACAAAGTTCTTTTGTCTCCTTCGATTTTACAAGCAAGCTCCTAAATCTTGAGAATCCATCTCCAACTAACAATGAGATTGATTCATTGATGGAAACCTCAGCTCTTCATGCAACGGCAGTTACTGAATTCACATCTGGTTTCACTACAACTATTCATCCACCACCTCTATTCTTCAATCCTCTTTTACAACAAGCAACACCGATTCCAACACCAACAACTTCTGAAGCTACAACCTCATTTCCTTCTCTTCCAGACTTTGCTTCTTTATTTAAATTCAATGAAACAGTCACTAACATAGGAAAAGATCTTTCAGAGATAATGCAAGCTGACTAGTATGCTCAAGCTCTCTCCTCTATTCCTGCTATAGTTGATCGTTACATGGATAACAAACTTGGAGAAGCGATAAACAAGGCCATTCAAGCACATAAATTTGACTGTAGAGAAGAAGCTCAAGCTAAGAAAAGGGAGTATATAGAACTCGTTGACTCAACGGTAAGGACAATTATCAAAGAGGAAGTAAATGCTCAACTACCTCAGATTCTTACTCAAGCGATCTCAGATGTTGCAACTCTCGTTATTGAGAAAAATGTCACCGAGTCTCTAGAAGCTTCTATCTTGACAAGGTCTTCATCTCAACCACCGTCTTCATAGGAGGTAGCTGCAACACTCTCCGAGTTTGAACTCACAAAGATCCTCATAGACAAGATGGAGAGGAACAAGTCATATGACATAGCGGACCATAAAAAGGAACTTTATGATGAATTGGTCAAATCTTATCAAATTGACAAAGATCTCTTTGATTTATATGGTGAAGTCTTTTCATTGAAGAGGAGTCGAGACGACAGAGACAAAGATCAAGACCCCTCCGCTGGATCAGACCGAGGGACAAAAAGAAGGAAATCAAGTAAAGATTCTGTGTCTTTCAAAGATTCAAGGTCAAAGGAAAAGAAGTCTTGAAGCACCTCTAAAGACGCCTCCCAATCTCAACATATGTCTTCCGGCAAGTATGCCCATGCAGAGGAGCCAAGTCATACTGTTGAAGACTCAGGCATGCAACAAGATCAAGAGTTCATTACAGGAGACAATGATGAACAATTCGCTGACAAAGAGGTTACCAAAGCCAACTGGTTCAAGAAACCCGAGCGACC